>CM060321.1:5004388-5024388 GCA_030674155.1 Stramonita haemastoma | reverse complement strand
CTTTTTTCAGAGAATGATCTTCTGATCCCTCATAAAAAACCCAATCTCACATCATTCTAGAACTCATTCCACTTAAGTCAACAGGCGAGAAAAAGAGTTGTCACCACAGCTGCCAACAATAGTGTCAGATCTTGAAAAAACCAGGACACACACACACACACACACACACACACACACACACACACACATATCACACACCACACACAACACACACACACACACTAGCACACACACACACACACACATCACACACACACACACAACACACACACACACACTAGCACACACACACACACACACACACACACACACACACACACACACACTAACACACCTAACAAAATCAGCCATCTATCAGCACACTATTTTCCTCTGGTCTTTCCTCGCCTCAAAGCCTACTCCCCCCTCTCTCTTTCTCCAAAGCTTCTTCAGACAGCAATCAGCGGGCAAAGAACACAGGACAATCAAGCAGACGCAAACCCAATCGCCACCACCTAAGTAGGCGACTGGTGACGTAGCAGTCAATCAGCCAATCAGATCACCTCCAGCAGGTGACGTAGTAGTCAATCAGCCAATCAGATCACCTCCAGCAGGTGACGTAGTAGTCAATCAGCCAATCAGATCACCTCTAGCAGCCTGCCTCCCTTGCTGATGGGCGCTAAAAACCGACTGGACCAAAACGGAGAAGTACAACTGCCCACAGGCTTTAGGAAGGTCGTGATTGGAGACCAAAATAATGCAGAGAGAGATTCGGATTCGGATTCAGATTCGGATTGTGATTGAGAGAGAGAGAGAGAGAGAGAGAGAGAGAGGAGAGAGAGAGAGAGAGAGAGAGAGAGAGAGAGAGAGAAAAGGAGATTGATTGATTGGTTGATTGATCAATTGATCATTTTTTATTCCCATGGGTTACAGATAAGTATTGACATACTGTTTTTCATCCGGCCCTTTCCATGAGAAGGGATTATCTTTGATAATCACACGTCATAGTTTCAAGTAAATGTAATCGGTTTTTTTGATGAGAGAGAGAGAGAGAGAGAGAGAGAGAGAGGAGAGGAGAGAGAGAGAGAGAGAGAGAGAGAGAGAGAGAGAGAGAGAGAAAGAAGAGAATAACTATAGGTAAAGAAAAATGCATACAAAAATATATAATGAACAAGCAGCATTTTTTTTTTACACTTGTTTCCGAAAAATACCCAAACTGATCAATAATCCCACACCTACATTTGATCCCCAAAATTCACACCTGCCGTATTCCTTTCAATGTGTTCCTTGGTTTCACCCAATGACCAGAATGACAACACATTAACGTAGGCGAAGCAGCAACTGCATTATAGTTAACCACCGCCAATGGCAAGTAACAACCTCCACTTACTGAGACTTTGTACCCTCCAGCAGATCCAATACTTAGTAGATAACACCGCCACTTCTGTGACTGTCTGCAGCACAGTCACTCAGACTGTCAACAAAACAAGTTACCTCTTGGAGATCTTTGTGCAATCATCAAGTCGTCTGAGCGCATTCCACTTGTCTGCACCCTTTTCAGAGACTTTTTGTTTCACAGGTTCATTTTCATTTCAATGATTTCTTTGACTATTTTATTTCGTTTTTTTTCTTAGTGCAAAGGTTTTTTTTTTTCTTCTTTACATTATGCGTCAGTCTCGGAAGATTATGGAGTTGCGCTCTAGGCTCCAGACCGCAAAACCTGGGCAAGCTGTTAGCCTTGCAGCAGACCCCCCCTCCCCCTCTCCACGTTGCTGGAATGGTCCATTGGAAAGGCAATCACCGATACGAAATGGTTTTAGTGGCGTAGTAGGAGCCGCCAGAAAGTTGCCATAATTATAGGCCTACAGCCCCGAACCACCCTGGGGACTCCAACTCCCCGATTTTTCCACAGGGGTGGTGTCTAAACACGACACCTGTGTGCATGCTGGTTTTTAGTTGTCATCCGCTCCTATTGGCACACAATGGCATGCTCTTCTGAAAGGCGGAACGGGTTGTTAACGTGTGTGAAAAATATTCTGAGTGCGTTCGTACACGGGGCCTCAGTTTATAATGTCATCCGAATACTACTACTACTGCTTCTACTCCTACTACTGCTGCTATACTGCTTCTGCTGCTGCTACTACTACTACCATCACTACTACTACTACTACTACCCCTACTACTACTACTACTACTACTAACTACTACTAACTACTACTACTACTATATACTACTACTACTGCTCTGCTCTGCTGCTGCTGCTGCTTCTGCTGCTGCTGCTGTGCTACTGCTACCTCATAAAATGCAAAATCGTTGATCAGCACTCTAGGCTGTGGTGAAGTTTTTCTTGTCGGCACAAAAAGTTCTCCCAGATACATTGACAACACACACACACTTACACACACTCTGACACACACATGCGCGCTCGCGCAAGCGCTTGCACATATACACATGCATGGACAACATCCCCTTTTTTTCTCATCCGTAAATACCCGAGTGTAAACTTTCAGGAAGATTATAAAAGAAAGCTTGAAGAAACGAGAGTGTCTGGGGATAAATTTTAATCAACCGAGGTGTTGTGCAATTTGAAGTGGGGTATTTGTTGGGTTGTGTTAGGGTATTGCGTAGACTGGATGACATAGAATGATGTCAAAATAGTGGCGACGTGAAACTAAACTCCCTCTCTCCGCTGTCTTCTGTTTGTGCGTAGGGAGTTTAATAGCTTCTTAGTTTTCTTTTGATGTCTTTTTCTTTGAGTACTTTTATATGTCTCTAGCTCTGGTTTTCTTTGTTCATTCGTGTTGTTTTTGGGTTTGTTTCTGCCTTGTCTTCATAAATTTGTTTAGTTTTTATTCTGATCTACCTTAAGGCCATATTGCAACTAAAAGCAAGTCAGATGAACTTTGTTTTTAGTGAGTTAGAGAATGACTTATGGTTTTATTTATAGGCCCGTTGTCAAATAAAACCCTTTTCAAGGTTTATTATTTTTGTTTTGCCTTTTTCTCGCTGAAGCTTCAAGACATTAGCACCAGCCATGTCTTTGTTTTTTTTCTAATCAAGTGATGAAATCCTTTAAAAATCATATTTAAACAGTTTCATTAAAAAACACTACAATTCATACAAAAACCTTCCATAAGCATCTAATGAATCAAGTTCATGGATGCAAAGAAAAATACAAAGAAAGAACAACAAACACACTTTGCAACCTAAACACACACAAAGGAAAACCAGACAAACACAACACACACACACACACAACACACACACACACACCACACACACACTACACACACACACATCACAACACCACACCCACGCAAAACAAAAAAACCAACAAACACACAAAAACAATGAAACTAACAACAACAACAAAACAATCTACAACACCACACACAATACAATGCAGCAAACCAGCCGCCATCCAACAAAAGCAGATCAAATATTCATCAGCCAGATTACATCTGTCATCCCAAGTATGCGGGCCACGAGCTACAAAGAAAAAAGAGACCGAAATATTCCAACGCCAGCAAAAATTAGATTAAATTAAATTTTTCTGACCAATACATCCCATCTCCACAGCCATCATTTTCTGTCCCAGCTCTCTCATCCCTCATCTAAAAGACAATAATCAAAGGGGAAGACTGAGAAGCAGGGAAGCAGATGCAAACCCAATCAGGGGAGGCAAGCATGTGGCTGATGACGTTGCAGCCAGCTAACCAATAGGATCACAACCTGCTCCTTTGATCTGACGGAAGTGCACTGAGCTCCTAAAAAATTGTAACGATCTAAACCAAGTTTCATCTGGGGCAGCTTGATGAGAGAGAGAGAGAGAGAGAGAGAGAGAGAGAGAGAGAGAGAGAGAGAGAGAGAGAGAGAGAGAGAGAGAGAGGAAAATGAATAATTGAATATATATTTTTTTTCAAGGGTTACGGTAGTATTAATCTTTTTTTATCTGGCCCTTGCCCTGATTAGCGATATAGCTATAACAATAACCTAAAAGATATAAGAAATAAAATAAAATTTAAAAAAGGTAATAGCAACCCTAACCCACAAACCACCATCACCACCACCACCAATTTAACCTATATTTAAAAAAGGAGAATATAAGGATACAATTCAACTAAACACACTATCTCCAAGTGGATACATTGATAATTATTCAAACAAGGAGACAGATATGCATTCACAACACATAGTCCACAGCTGACCCGAACATTAATGTCAAGACAGGTGCACTGAGTATAATTACGTAAATCGAGAGAGAGAGAGAGAGAGAGAGAGAGAGAGAGAGAGAGAGAGAGAGAGAGAGAGAGAGAGAAGAGAGAGAGAGAGAGAGAGAGAGAGAGAGAGAGAGAGAGAGAGAATATGAATGAATGAATGAATGAATGAATGAATGATTTTTTTTCAAGGGTTAAAGAGTAAGTATTATATTCTGTTTTTATCCGGCCCTTGCCCTGATTAGCCCCCCCAAAGTCCTTCAGATGAGACTATAATCCGAGGGCCGTGTGCGAACGCACGCAGAACATCTTGGCCCAAAGGTTAAATCCTGTATGATTTTCGTAAATAGGCCATGTGTTTCGTGGGAAACCTTCACTTAACACATGTGTTAGTATCACGGGCTGTCACGGGGATGAAATCCTCCTATACTGTTGCTAGTCACACTGCAATTGTGTGACTGTCACCACCCAAATCACACAGATTACGGTTAGCATATTCACAACTTGCGTGACTCGTCACAACCGACCTAAACCATCATACACAGACAGGCTAGCCACATGGTGATTGTACGACTGTCACCACACAATCACCACGGATATCTAGGACCCCACAGTTTGCATGTCTATCTCCCAATCAAATCACTTCGTGTACTATGCATCTCCCACTGATTGTTTGTCAGTGGTGTGGTCACTTCGGTTCAGTTTTGATCTGTCTTGTTCAGATTGCTCATTTTCGTACATTTTTTTGTTCGACTGTTTTTGGGGGCGTGTCCAATTTTATAGGAGAGCTGTGAAAGAGCATTGTGTGACTGTCTTACATAAGACGAAACGCAAAAGAGAGATAGAAAGAGCTGTTGTATTTACGCAACAGAGAGATAGAAAGAGCTGTTGTATTTACCGCAACAGAGAGATAGAAAGAGCTGTTGTATTACTTAAGAGAGATAGAAGGGCTATGTTACTAACAGAGAGATAGAAAGAGCTGTTGTATTTACTACAAGAGAGATAGAAGGCTTTGTATTATAGAAGAGGATAGAAAGCTGTTGTATTTACTGCAACAGAGAGATAGAAAGAGCTGTTGTATTTACTGCACGAGAGATAAAGATTGTATTACTGCAATAGAGAAGAAAGAGCTGTTGTATTTTGAAAACAGGTATGGTTCTGTTTTTGGCCAGTATTGCAGATATATATTCTTCGCACATACAAGAAGGAAGTGGTACTAAGGTATCGAGGTACTGAGAGAATTTAAGTAGGAGTATTTTTTGAAGGGTAAATGGATAAGCACAGCTTTCTTTCTCCTCTCCTCCTTCCCTACCTCACCCATTACTGAAGAGAGAGAGAGAGAGAGAGAGAGAGAGAGAGAGGAGAGAGAGAGAGAGAGAGAGAGAGAGGAGACAGCAGCAGACAGACAGACAGCAGAAGAGAGAGAGAGAGAGAGAGAGAGAGGAGAGAGAGAGAGAGAGAGAGAGAGAGAGAGAGAGAGAGAGAGAGAGAATAAAAACGGAAAGGACAGTTGACGGGTCTCTCCTTTTAAAGCTGAAAAGTCGAAACTACCTGACATTTTTCCAGATTTCTAAGACTGTTAACGTGTCTTTTCACTCCATCCCGTCTCTTTACTTATATCTCCTTCCTCCTTTCCACCCATCCATCTCTCAGTTCTATGGCAGTTAACATCACCAAACAAGCTGAAAAGTGATAACAAAGTAATGCTATAACTTTCAGGAGTGAATCACCATGTCTTCACTGACTGACAGAAACTTGTTTCGACAGTTTTTTTAGATTATTCCCTGTCCTATTTCTGCATCTTTTGGTTGGCTTCTTTTCTGAGGATTTTTTCTGAATGACTCTTTTTCTCTTCTGTCGTAAATCGTTGGTAATAATAGCATCAACTTTGAAAATAAACACACAGGAAGATACTTGTTTACATACGATACGAACAGAAAAATACTAAAAAACCTGAAATAAACCTGACAGTACCCAGAAAACTCCATGAATCAGGGCAATGAATAAAACTGCCGAGTTTATCAAAATTAAAATTGAAAAAGAAAGTATAAACCATACATCCCACCATCAGCCATGTATGTAATAAAAAATAGCTTGAAGGTACCAAGGGAACCCAATACCCAGGGAGATTAAAGGATGATGAAGTATGTAACCAAATCACCACCTCCAATTACAAATAAAAGCGTTTCCAGCACAACAGTTTTTGACAGGCCAATATATTGAATATTAAAAGCCCGGGAAATTAATCTAAAACAGTCATCCGTCTTGACGTCTAGCTTCCTCTGTTCTGTCCACCATCCTCTGTGAACCCACTCCATTAGTCTTCCCTCCCGCCTCCCCACTGACAGCAATCAGGAGAAGAAATTTGTAGGGCAATCAAGCAGAGATAACTCCTACGTATCAACACACGCAAAGCACGTGACAGCTGACGTCAACATCGTCCAGCCAATGATTTGACAGACTGACAGTTCCTACTGAAAGCATCCCCAAACATGACGAAAACCAGATTTATTGTACATCATCATCATCAGCAGCAGCAGCGCAGCAAGAGGTGCTTCAGCAACAGGAACAAGCAGCAGCGACTACAACAGCAGCAACAGAAGCAACTGCCTTGTTATGGTAAAAGGTTGGAGGGGAGGGGGGGGGGGGTTGCTGAGCCTTGTGGGATCAGAAGGACAATAAAGTCCCAGCAGACAAAGCAGCACACAAAAAAGACGGGAACCAGTAAAACAAAGAATATTAGAGTAGAAATTTCAAACTTTAGAATTTCGAAAGTCTGCTTAAGCTTAGAACTGACGAGCTTATTTTTATTCAAATTTCAATTCCACGATCTTTCATCTTTCTGTCTGCCCCGAAAAGGAGAATGGGCTTTTTATTTGTCTAGACTGCAAGGGATTGCTTCACGCGAGTCGTTTTGATGGAGTCGCTCCCATCATCACCTCTCTCAGATCTCAGGATTTCCATGAAATTTGTTTTTTGATTGGTCTGTCTGCGGACTTTATTCTCCTCGTCTGACTGGAAGATTGCCTTTGTGGTGCGGAGACGGACTGGTGACAGAATGAAGGAAGAGACAGCGGTCGTTTTAGACAGAACGGTTCAGTGGCTGAAGGAGTGATGTACATTTCTTATTCCAGCCGTGGTGAATCCACGCGGCGGATCTGTCAATATTCACACGAGCGGAAAAAAAGGGGCTGGAAGATCGTGGCTGTCTGTTAAAGCATGGAGCTACTGGTTAGGGAGCCCCGCATGGAGGTTATCAATGTGAGGTGGCCTCGGGCTACAAGCCAGAAGTGGCCCTGCACTGCTGCTTTGTCACTTCAGTGGTAAGGTAAGAAAATGTATCTTAAGGTAAGGTTAGGTAAGGTAAGGTTAGGTAAGGTAAGGAAAGGTAAGGGCAAGGAAAGGTGTGGTGTAAGGCAAGGTAAATGTAGTTAAGGTAAGTCAGGTCAGGTCAGGTCAGGTCAGATAAATTAAGGTAAGGTTCCTAATGCATAACATAAGAGGTGTAGTAAGGTAATGTAAGAAAAGTAAGGTGAGTAAGGTATGTGTAAAAAATGGTGTAGTAAGGTGATGTGTGTAAAAGTAAGGTAAGCTAATATAGTAAGTGTGTATTTTGTAATGTTTTTGCAGAAAACGACCATTAGCCTCACGAACTTTGTCTTATACATACATACATACATACTTACATACATACATACTATCATACATACATACATACATCATATATATACATTATATATATATATATATATTAAAAGAAATTTGATAACTGCTAGAGTTGAGAATTGCCTTAAAAGTTGTAATGTCCAGAAATAAAGGATGGCATGAAAACCCCCCCGAGGAACAGGTTCTACCTTTGCTTACACACACACACACACACACACACAACACACACACACACACACACACACACACACACACACACACACACACACACACACATACACACACACACACACAACACAACACACACACACACACACACACACACACACCACACACACACACAACAACAAGCTACTCTTGTAATGGATCCATTCATGACACAAAAGCCAGTGAGGTTTCCTTACAGCACTTGATGCGTTCTAATTTCCGGGATGTCG
Organism: Stramonita haemastoma; assembly: GCA_030674155.1. Classification (NCBI taxonomy): domain Eukaryota; kingdom Metazoa; phylum Mollusca; class Gastropoda; order Neogastropoda; family Muricidae; genus Stramonita; species Stramonita haemastoma. Next base: position 5,016,089 of record CM060321.1, on the reverse strand, counting down.
TAGTAAAGTACACAGGGCAGCATCCTGAAAAGGCAAAGACTTAATCTGCGACTGAATGAAGCCTTTGAGAATCTGGTCCTTCTACTAAACATCCCCAAAAGTTTTTGACAGCCAGCAGATTATGTCCCTTTTCACCACTGACTCCTGTGCTCCGAGTTGAGAGGGAGACAGAGAGGGGGAGAAAGATGGAGAGGAGAGAGGGAGGGAGGAGAGAGAGGAGGGAGAGAGAGAGAGAGAGAGAGAGAGAGGAGAGAGAGAGAGAGAGAGAGAGAGAGAGAGAAAGAGAGAGAGAGAGAAGAGAGAGAGAGAAGAGAGAGAGAGAGAGAGAGAGAGAGAGAGAGAAGAGTGAGAGATAGTGAGAAGAGAGAGAGAGAGAAGAGAGAGAGAGAGAGAGAGAGAAGAGAGAGAGAAAGAGAAGAGAGAGAGAAAGAGAAGCAGAGAGAGAGACAGAGACAGAGACACAGAGAGAGAGACAGAGACAGAGACACAGAGACAGAGAAACACAGAGACAGAGAGAAAACTTCATTCATGCAGACAAACAGAATGTGATGCTTTTGTCTGTCTACGTAGAAACCCCCCCCCCAAAAAAAAAAAAATGGAGCGAGGGTGGTGAGGAATAGAAGAAATAAAAAAGGAAGCTGTAGAAATCCTGACAAAAGGCATTATTCAGGACTTGCAGACAGCAGCAAATTATTTCCTGACTTTGCAGCACTAGTCCAGACTCTCTGGTGTCTCCTACTATTTTTATCCCCGGCATGTACTGTACTGCCTAGCCATAGCAAGGCTGCAAAAAAAAATCATCACGTATTCTGGTTGCCTGCATCGTAGTTTTCTTTGGTGTCATACTGAGTCGTGTTTGGGAGGGGGTGGGGGAGGGTATAGTTCTGTTTCTTTTTTGGTTTTAGAGGGGAGGGTTTGTCGTTTTGGGAGATTGGGAGGAGGGGGAAGGGGAGTCTTTATAGTACAAGGCTATGAGTCCACAGACAAAGTGTATATTTGACACTTTATTTTGACAGTTCTCTTGGACTTGTTCTTTTTTGGGGGACATAGTAGCCTAGTGGTTAGGATGCTTGCGCTGGCAATCTGAAGGCCCGGGTTCGAGCCATCACCATCTAGATGCCTGATTAAAGGGACTTTTCCCCTGGAGTTAATACCAGTGCCGGCTCGTCCCCCCAGAGGCTCTTCGGATGATACTATAAACCGGATTCCGGTGTGCGTACGCACCTAGAACAACTTGCGCACACAAAGAAACCTGTTCCGCTTTTTAGAAGTAGAGGTCATTGTGTGCCCATGGAAACGGATGACAAAGTCTACAAAACCACATGCACATGGAGACTGTAAGTAAAAAAATAGCCACAACCCACATAAGCGCTTATTCATTATCCTTCAAATAACCGATTCGAAAAAGTTACCCCCTTTGTGCTTTTCAGTGGTAAATCTATTCATTTTGATTGTTTTGTTTTAGCTATTTCTTTTTCTCCACTTGAAATCCTCGTAGAGTTCTTTTCCTGTTAAAGTATAAAAATATGATATTCTCTTCTGCGTGGTATCCGTTTACTTTTTAAAAATCGTTAGATCTGTCACCACTACCATTCTGGTGGTTGACTACATATAGTTTACACTTAATTTTACTGGCATAGCTTTTTTTTTTTTTTTTTTTTTTTTTTTTTTTTTTTTTTTTTTACTTTTTCATTGCACCATTTCTTTATTTGCAAATGTCGATGAATGGATTCAGTATTCATTAATTTATGTAAGTGAACTACAGGTCTTTGGAAGAGTAAAAAAAACACTGCAAATGAATTCTCCAAACTTGCAAGGAAATCAAGAGATAACAAACATGTGCATTTGACCTTTTGCATGGATAGATTAACAAAACCAGATAGACACTGGCAGTTCTGTTATCATCCATTTGGCGTCTTCAAAAATCCCCACCTTTGATCCCCAAGTACAGAAAGATTTAACCAGCAAACAGAATCTCTACACGAGAAGAAGTTTGATGCTTGATCGATTCAGCTGCTGGGCTTGTTCAGTTCAGAGCTGGCTGTTTTAGTTTTTGAGAATCTCAATTCCATTTGGAATTCCGCGATGTTTCATTTTTGATCTGCCATGAATGAGAGTCGGTTTTTTTTTCTCTATTCGTCTAGACTGCAGTCCATTGCAGTTGGAATCATTTCGATGGCGTCATTATTCTCGCCATCATCTCCCTGCTCCCAGGATTTCCATGCCATTTGTGTTTTGATTGGTCTGTCTGTGGACTTTATCCTCCTCGTCTGATAGAGTACCTTTGTGGGGTATGAAAAAAAGGCGAAAGCTCGAGGAGTTATGAATGTAGAGACAGTGCATGACTGTTGCACATATGCGTCTAAATATGGAGGAATATCACTGATGATGTTTAAATGTTATTTTGTTTATACGTATAGGACACGGTTTTCCGGAGATTCTGATACTAACTTGTTTGCTGTTTATAGACGTGTTTCTACGTGAAATGAGTTTCTGCTGATCTTAAGTTACAAAAAAATATTCGCTTTCTTTCTGCCATGATGTGTGACAGGAAAAAGTAGCAACGACAATGTACTTTCTACAGATGAACTTATTAGCGCAGTGGTCACTGTACACGTCTATGTAGGGATCTGAAGTTTGATTTGCTACTGCGTTAGACTGATGATATGACAGGAATATGCGGGATGAGTGTTATTTGTTCATTTTTTTTAATTTCGAGGATAATAAAAAAAAGTATCAATGTGATTTTTTTTTTACATCCAGTACCCTTGTGTATGCATTTTTTTCAGTTTTGTCACCCGCTCCCACCGGCACACAATGGCCTACCCTTCCGAAAAGCGGAACGGGTTTGAACGTGTGCGCAAGGTGTTCTGCGTGCGTTCGGACACGGGACCTCGGTTTATATTCTCATCTGGAGGATTTTTTTGGGGGGGGGGGGGGGAGAGGGGGGGGGGAGTGGAGTCGGCACACACAAAAGACGTAAGTCACAACCAAATAGATCTAACGGCTACATTTTCATTTCATTTTGAAGAAAAAAACACACAAGAAGACCATGCAGAACAAGCTGAAGAGAATTTCTCGATATGTCAAAAATTTTCTCATTCAAATCTCAATATCATGTTCAAAATATTTGTTTATTTTATTTCATTTTTATTTTACTTTATACCACTTTATATCACAGCAGACTTCTCTGCGTGAAATTCGGATGTTCTACCCGGGGAGAGCGCGTCGCCACAAGTGCAGCGCCTACCCATTATTTTTTTTTCTCAGGGATGGTGTTAAACACGAGCCGTTCACAACTTCCTTAGGATTCTCTTTTCTTCTCATTCTTTCCTGCAAAGTCAAACTGATCATAGGATCCCTGTGGTAAAAATCACCACGACTACCGCTCTTTTGCCCGCCCTGTTGTCTTGCTGTTTTAGTCACCACACCGCCATAGGCGCATCCCCATTGGCTGTCACCTTTTTCTTACAGCTCTTTGGATTGGTCCGTTTCCCTGTCCCGCTCTCTTTGATTGGTTTGTTTCCTCTGGGGGGCAAATAGTATAAGCTTTCGCTGTATAGACTGTGTCTGGCGTAGAATTATATAGTGATGGAAGTAGCAGGAAAGGTGTTTTGGGGGCTGTCTGGGTGTGTGGTGTGTGCTGACAGTCTTAGTGTGCTGATGTGCACATGTTGTGTGTGTGTGTGTGTTGTGTGTGTGGTGTGTGTGTGTGTGTGTGTGTGTGTTGTGTGTGTGTGTGTGTGTGTGTGTGTTTGTGTGTGTGTGTGTGTGTGTTGTGTGTGTGTGTGTTGTGTGTGTGTTCGTGTGTGTGTGTGTGCGCGTGTGTTTGTGTGTGTGTGTGTGCGTGTGTGTGTGTGTGCCCGCGTGTGGTGCATGCGCGAGTGTGTGTGTATGAATGAGTTTTATTATTCATTGAATAATCTTTTATATCGAGGATAATGAAATAAGCACTCATGTGCTTTTTTTTTTTTACATCCAGTCCCCGTGTGTATGCAGTTTTGTAAATCTTGTCATTTGTTCCCACCGGCACACAAGGCCTACTCTTACGAAAAGCGGAACAGGATTTAAAGTGTGCGCAAGATGTGTGTGTGTGTATGTGCATACACATGCACAAACATATAGAAAAACGCTGCATAGAAGTCGCTATCATTAAGAAAGAAAATAAAAGAACAAAATTGACCATAAAAACAACCCAGAGCAAAGTGAGCGCTAGGACTAAGTGTCGATATCTACAATTCCTTAGCAGTTTTTTCTCCCGCAGGCTCTGAAACCATAGCAGGTTGTTGACAAGCAAACTGTGAAGACAGAGGACATGGACACTACAGAATCGATGGTGCCGTGAATAAGAACCAGAAAACTGGCAACAGACGAAGGCCTGCCAACAACATGTCTTCAGAGGGGAAGAGCCTGTCCTTCGTTTCAATTCACTACTGTAGTAGTAGTATATTAAGGAGTATATTAGTTAGTATTAGTATTAAGTATCTATAATTATTGTATAGTAGTTATGTAGTTAATATATTAGTAGTAGTAGTACAGCATCAGCAGCACAGCAGTAGTAGTGGTAGTGTATAGCAGTAGCAGAGCAGCAGAGCAGAGCATGAGAGAGCAGCAGCAGCATGACAGTAGTAGTAATAGTAGTAGTAGTAGTAGTAGAGTAGAAGTAAGTAGAAGTGTCAAGGTAAGTAGTAGTAGTATAGTAGTAGTAATGATAGTATAGTAGTACAGTCAGCAGCAGCATAGCAGCAGTAGTAAGCAAGCTAGTAGTAGTAGTAGTAGTAGTAGTAGTAGTAGTAGTAGAATAGTAGTATAGTAGTAGTAGTAGTATAGTAGCAGCAGCAGAGAGCAGTAGAGTAGTAGTGTAGTATAGATGTAGTAGTATAGTATAGTAGTAGTAGTGTAGTAGATAATAGTATAGTATATATAGTTAGTAGTAGTAAGTAGTATTAGTTAGTACAGCAGCAGAGCAGAGTAGCAGCAGCAGCAGTAATTAGTAGTAGTAGTAGTAGTAGAAGTAGTAGTCGTAGAAGTAGTAGTTGTAGTAGTAGTAGTAGTAGTAGTAAGTAGTAGTAGTAGTAGTAGTAGTAGTAGTAGTAGTAGTAGTAGCAGCAGCAGCAGCAGCAAGAAGAAGAAGAAGAAGAAGTAGCAGTAGTAATATCAGTGTTAGTAGTATAAGAGGCAACAGTAGCCGGGAGCAGCAGCAGCAGTCGTAATTGAGTCAATTCCCAAAATTCTGACAGCCTATCCAGAAAAAAAGACAGTCAGAATCAATCAAATGTTTGGACTGAAGAAAGCGGTCTTGTCTCTGCTAAATCTGATTCCCCCACTAACATCCCTTCGTGTCCAGTGACATATCAACCCTCAGAGCCTTTCTCCTCTCCCTGATACAAAAGGATGATCCACTTTTCCCCTATGTGTGTGGTTGTACCCAGGTCAAACAAACCGGACCCAGCAAACTGTGCTGATAAATAAAGAACAGGACGAGTAATCTCCCATCTCTCATCCTCAACCAATGGTGTGAAGGCACTCAGCTACGTCATTCGGTATCACCTCTGTTTTCGACAATTAAGGGTTGGATGCTAAGATCAGAAAGGGCAACAGGCATAATAAAAACTGGTGCATCCCCGATCACACGTCTTCTAAAGTAGGAGTGTGTGTCTGCCTATATGACTAGGTACTTGAAAAAACAGTCATCTATGCAAACTCCTCATCCTGTTTGGGATTCGGGTCTCACAGTGATTGCCATGCCCCCCCTGATTCCTTTCAATAATAAGTCTGAAGTTTAATATCCCCATCTTTAATTTTTTTAATTTAAAATCTTTTATTTCGAGGATTATGGATAAGCATTTAGGTGTCTCAGTGGCGGTTCAAATCCGGGCCGTCAGATCGCAAGCACAACGCTCTAACTACCAGGCTATCCTGTTCCCTATGGTTTGATTTGTCATCAGTTTTGTTTTACTTCAATCTTTTCTGACTAAGACACACAACATACATTTTGAGTATCTTAAGAAGTCACGACAGCAACGAATTATACCAGACGAAAACCTGGAGTAAAAATCTTGTCCTACTTGTTACAAAATGTAAACGAACAAACACAGAGAACAGTCAGAAAAGGTGACCCTGCTCTGACATGGCACACACTCCAAGTGAACAGAGGCAATCATTTTCCGAAGGAAATCTGCAATGGCTATAAAAGCTACATGATATCCTGTCCTATGAAAAGCACAAAAAAGCAATAAGCTCTCTCTCACTCTCTGTCTGTCTGTCTGTCTGTCTGTCTGTCTGTCTGTCTGTCTGTCTGTCTGTCTGTCTCTCTCTCTCTCCTCTCTCTCTCTCTCTCTCTCTCTCTCTCTCTCTCTTCCCCCCCCCTCTCTCTTCCCCCCCCTCTCTCTCTCTACCCCCCCCTCTCTCTCTACCCCCCCGCTCTCTCTCTACCCCCCCGCTCTCTCTCTACCCCCCCGCTCTCTCTCTCTCTCTCTCTCTTCTCTCTCTCTCTCTCTCTCTCTCTCTCTCTCTCTCTCTCTCTCTCTCTCTCTCTCTCCTCTCTCTCTCTCTCCTCTCTCTCTCTCTCTCTCTCTCCTGCAACATCTCACAGGCGGCACAAATCCACACCCTAAGAAGTTTCCAGATCACAAACCAACGTTTTAATCAATCTGCTATTCTACCCCCAACCCCAATATGCTACATTGATATTAATTCCACACAAAATCCAAAAAGCGCTCTCATGATGCTTCTAGGTGTTGCAGATTCAACGACTTATCCTTTTTTGTGGTTGCTATAGTCGAATTATAATCCTTTCCAGATTTCTCTGATATCAGGACTGTGGTCAGAAGCCAGAAAGTCAGAGGTCCCACCCTTCGGCGAGTTCTCCCCACTTTGGAACCTCGGGCCTACCCAAAAATGTCACAATTCTTAAAGCAACTTATAAACTTATCCTTGACTGTTATCACAAGGCTTGCCCCTTCCTGGAGAAAAATAACTAACCCACCACAATGTTATGATAACATTCTCAGGGTCAATGATCAAACTCAGCTCAAGAACAGACACAATAAGACAATGCAGTCTTTGGTGGGATCTCATTTTTCCGCCGCCATCAGCTAGCGTCCAATGAATTATGAGTCCTCAGGACCTTTCCCTAGTCTCCTAAAGATGGCCAAAAGCCACACTGCAATGCTCTCGCTTCTCTCTCTGTGTGTACTGAGATCCAACAAACCTGATACGCCAAACGGTTCCGATACTGAGGGCAGAAGTAGTCTCACATCTCCTCTTCCCACGACTCTTGACAGTGCTCAAACACACTATTCACCACAGCTCCATCCCCGTAGTCAAGTGGTTTGAACGCCAGCATCAGAAAGGTCAATAAGGCGTAGTGGAGGAAACGGTTTATCTCCCTCACACACATTTGTACAAAGTCTATTGAACGTTCACAAATAAAAAAGGGAAAGGTTGACAGGGGAAATATCCCTTCTGTCTATTCAAGAGCACTGGCAGAAAATGTCAAAGGCATGAGTGCAGCTTTGGAACGGTTTCATTGGCTTGTCTGCCTTGAGCCCCGAGCCAATACCGTGATAGCAGAGAATGGGATCTCTTCTACAAATACTGCCTGTTCCGTCAATAGCCAGTCGATAGTTCTGTGCGGTAAAGACAGTATTGGAAAGGTGAATGGGCCGGGAGTTACAAGAAAATTTAGCTTTCTGACTACAATGAAATGCCATTGTGATGCTTGAAAAGGAAGAAGGTATTTTCCACTCCGTTACTTTCTTAAATCAGCGATTGTCATGACTTTGGATTGATTCTGAAAGTAAAGTAAGGTTCGTGCATGTTAATAAACCAAAGAACATTTGAAAAAAATGCTAAATATAAGTAACAAAATCACCACAGAAAACTCAAATAAAAACTTAATTTAAAAAAAGAGTAAAAACATACCACAGTATGGACATTCCTGGATAATTATTACTGAATTCTAATAATTATTCTTTAAAATATATATTATCATAAATATATCTATACGTATATATTATATATATATAAACATTGATGCTTTATCAGGTGAGAGGCCTAGTTTTCATGCGTTTCTTAAAACATTTTTGTTTTTTAATCATCACGATAATGGTTTTCATTTAGAACAAATACCCAACTTAGCATTTCATATCAGGAATTAGACAAAGAAGAAGCTGCGTAAGTGTTAATTTAAATCAAAATAATTTCTTCATTAAAAAAAAAATCCAAACAGCGGAAAATAACGTCTGAATCTTCACGAACTTGAAAGTACTCAGTCATGCAGCTCCGGAGCTTCTTTCCTAATACAGTGCAACAACAACACGCGTTGGGTGTGATGTTTTATTGTTGTAAGTACAGTAACAAATTAAAAAAAAACACTGCTGCATACGTCAGTGGTATGAGTGCCAACCTCATGATCTGAAGGATTTTGATTCGAGTGGAGGAAGAGAGACGCATTTGACAGTTTCTTTATTCTCCACACATCATGGTCATTACTGAGCAGGACCCAGCTTAACCACTGGGGAAATCACCTACAAAGTGCATTTTGTGTAACTCATCACACCTGGGACTCAACTCAAGACCATAGGTATGAACAAGGATTAGCATTTCATGTTAACAGTTGCTTTCTGATTCTCATCACGAAGGCGGTCATATTCCAACTTCAAAGGATGTTTTCACTTTGAAATAGAGACTGCTGATTGTCATGTTATGGGTTTGTCAAAAATGAAGACAATTTCAACATAACATTTCCAAACATAACAGCATCTACAACGAAACCTTGGCTGACATCAATAACTCACAAACCCTTTTAGCCTGGGCTTTTCCTAGGGGTCAATATTGGTTCGGAGTCCGCTGCCTGGCCAGTCTATCAGAGGAGACTGTAACCTAAACCAAGGGTCCATCTGCAAATACACGCTTGATACTGTGTGCACCGATACAGGCTCATCCATTTTTCACGCCAGAGCAGGCCAAGTTATGATGGGGGGTGTAGATGGCACCCAGATATTGAGCAGGCTCCTGAGGTTTTCACTAGCGTGTAGAGTTAGGCAGTTACTGGAGCGTGGACCTAATAGCCACTGTGATATGGTGTGCATGCATTAATATGTGACGCTCGACCACATAAAAAGCCGCATTGCACCAGAGGTCAATTTTTCGTTATTGACATGCTACTAATCTGCAATGAAATGGCTATACAATAGAAAAAAACAGATTGAAAATCGGACAATTTATGAAAAGTTATTACAAGTTGAAATGATAGACTGCAGGAAATGACAAAACGAGAAATGGACAAGTTTAGCACCATAATAAATGGTCAAAATTAGGGCTTGGGCATTTTAAAAACGTGTGTAAAAGCAAAAGGATACAAAATTACGACTAGATATATCATTACAAGTAGAATAATGACTATAGTTTTATAATCAATCAAAATCTGAAAATTGCCAACTTGACCCCATCTGACTTTAATGCTTCTAGCGGAAAAGTGGATTATGTACTAAGCGACTCATTTCGTGGTGGAGCGTCACATATCCCACTCACTATGCCATGACAGCCAGCTTGAGAAGAGTGTATTGCTTCATGCATTCTCTGCGGTATTGCACTGTTTTCTTTTTCTGACGGTGACACTCCTTTAGGGAAAAAAGTATATTTCGGTTTATTGTATTACGTTATATTGCACTGTAATTGTGTCGTAGGACAAGGCATTGTATTGCGCATTTATTGCGTAGTATTGTTTTGTGTTGCATCCTATGTTATCGCCTTATCTTGTATTGTCTTGTATTATGTATATATGATATAAATATATGTATATATGATATATGCATATATATATATAATAAATACATGTACACACACAATCACGCACAGTCACACACACACACACACACACACCACACACACACACACACACACACACACACACACACACACACACACACATCACACACACAATCATACACAATCATACACACACATACAGACACAAACACACACACACACCACACACACACACACACACACACACACACACACACACACACACCACACACACACACACACACCCTCTCTCTCTCTTTTTATCTTGGTGTTATCTCTTAAATGGGCGGGGACTGGATGTAAAAAAGCACACGAGTGCTTATCTATTATCCTAGAATGAAAGAATTTCTCTCTCTCCTCTCTCTCTCTCATCTCTCTCTCTCTCTCTCTCTCTCTCTCTCTCTCTCTCTCTCTCTCTCTCTCTTTAATAATCAAAATAATTTTATTGTGACTTCTGATTTTCTTCTTTTGAATGAGTGCATTTTTATTACCTTATCATATATAGTGTCCTTATTTCTTGTATGTTGTTTGGTACTGCGTGTAGTTTAGTTTTTTAAGTATCTTTTTATCTTGATGTTATCCCTGAAAAGGGCGGGGACTGGATGTAAAAAAGCACATGAGTGCTTATCTATTATCCTAAGAATTTATATTCCCTAATCAGGGCAAAGGCAGATGGAAAAAGTATGTACATACGTACTCTGTAATCATTAAAAATAAAGTTATTCACTCATTCATTCATTATTCATTCATTCTCTCTCCAGAAAAAACAACAACTCTAGAATGTCCGATGTATCGGCATGATTTCTTTGAGTTTGAAATAAAATGTCCCCTGAAGTCGAACAAAATAATGAAATTGGGATATCTACCGTCATAATGGTATTTTAGGGATGTAGATGATATCATATATTCAAAACTAGACACGAAAGAATACTTCGAGGTTTAAGCTATTTTGTGGGTTTCTTTAATTAACTCCCCTGAAACGGCGGTCCTTTATGAATTTTAGTAAGAACAAAGAAGACAACAGCGTTCTTGCTAAGGGAGGCAATTCAAAGCATGGGAGACAATCCTTTATGAATTTTAGTAGTTTTAAAGAAGGCAACAGTGTTTTTCATGGTCAGGGGAGGGAATTCTAGGCGTCGCGCATTAGCGCAACATGGACCAATGGATACATAGGCACAATGAGATAAACGAAAGGTAAATTGTATTTTTAATATATTTTCCTAACATGGTTTTTGAAAAAATAGTCGATTGTAGATGTTCTCTGTTCGGCAAATATAGACTATTGCTACCTTCATCCCGATACAAATGAAAATGGAGTGAGAGAAGGCCTTGTAAGTACATATCTTGCACACCCTGCATGTAAATCTATCCGAGGGACAGCAGGTTATATAAATAAGCGTTAAAACCGGCAGAGTTTTCAGGCTGTTGACAAATTAGTTTGATTTTTCTCAGGAAATTTGTGCGTTTCTTTTCTTTCTTTCAGTACCTGCAGTGACCTGTTCGTTTACTTACCGCTTGTTCCTTTATCTTACTGATTGTCAGATTGTTGTTTGGTAGTTGTGCTTTTTGCGAAGGCGTTCCTTCTTAATTTGTTGATAGTCCCTAATCAGGGCAAGGGCCGGAGGAAAATTGGAAGATCTCTCTCCTCTCTCTCTCCTCTCTCTCTCTCTCTCTCTCTCTCTCCTCTCTCTCTCTCTCTCTCTCTCTCTCTCTCTCTCTTTATATCCCTATTTTAATAACTATGTGTGTCGTATGAAACATTTTTTGTAAGCCTTTTCTCTAGCGATCCCTGCTGATGAGCTCCATAACTATGTCCAACATAATTATGTGATGGTTGTGTATTTTTTGTGTGCCTAATGACGAGCACGAGAACCTGTGTGTGTGTGTG
>CM060321.1:4979388-4981888 GCA_030674155.1 Stramonita haemastoma | reverse complement strand
TCTCTTTTTTGTGCTTCTATGAATTCGTTTTTTCATTTGTTTGATTTTTTCTTAAAAAATGTACTGTCCCTGATAAAATTGCTTCTATGTGCGCGTCCCTGCAACTGTAAACACGCTCAAGCACGCGTGTTCCCCCCCTCACCCTCACACGCGTACATACACACAAAAGAAAGAAAGAAAGAGATGAAATGACAGACAAAATAGAGAAAGGAAAGGAAAGTAGGAAAGAAAATAAGAAGTATGAGATGACGGAAGAAAGAAAAAAAAAGAAAAAACAGTAAAAAAAAAAGGAAGGAAGGAAGATAAAAGTATTGACAAAAGCAAATAAAGGAAATTAAAAAAACAGATCACATATAAGACAAAAAACACAAAAAATCCCCGAAACATAGAACAGAAAAGACAGGGGACGGGATAGCCTAGTGGTCAGAACATTGCACTGGCAATTTGACGACCCGAGTTCGATTCCCGTCGGAGGGGAATTTTTCCCTGGAGTTAACATCAGTGCTGACTCCACTCTCCCTAAAGTCTTTCGGATGAGACTATAAACCGAGGCCCGTGTGCGAACGCGCGCAGAATATCTTGCGCACACGTTAAATCTTATTCCTCTTTCGTAAGAGTAGGACCGGTAGTGCCGGTGGGAACAGATGATAATATTTACACAACTGCATACACACGGGGACTGGATGAAAAAAAGCACACGAGTGCTTATTCCATTATCCTCGATATAAAAGAATAAAAATAAAGAAAGAAAAGAGACCAAAAAAATCAGAACACTGTGGTCTACACCGAGTTATTCTGTATATTCTTTATTAGTTCTTTATTCGCTATTTACACAACACTGTTTTATTTATTTTTTTGTTCATCACCTCACAGTTTTATTTTCAGAACATTTGCTTTGTGTAGCCAATCGTTTCTTTGAGTGAATTATTCACAGGAGAAAACAAAAGCACAAGATGTTGATGAATCACATAGGCAAGCTTTTGTGATGAATCTTGTCAAGTTGCTGAATAAGAAAGCAAGATCCGTTTCTGACTGCATCAGTCTTTGCTATGAATCCCCCCCTCCTCTCCCACTTTTCCCCCACTGTCATATGTTATTATAAGTTTCTGTTTTTTTTTCTTCTTCTCGAAATTGATTCTTATGGTTTTTGCATGATAGGGAAACAAATACACTTGCATGCAGGAAAAAGGAAAAAAAATGGGTAGGCGCTGCACATGTGGCGACACGCTCTCCCCGGGGAGAGCAGCCCGAATTTCACGCAGAGAAATCTGCCGTGATATAAAGTGGTACAAAATACAAAAAATACAAAAATACATGTTAGCATGCAATGTGTGTGTGTGTGTGTGTGTGTGTGTGTGTGTGTGTGTGTGTGTGTGTGTGTGTGTGTGTGTGTGTGTGTGTGTGTGTGTGTGTATGTGTGTGTGTGTGCGTGCACGTGTGTGTGTTTGTTTGCGTGCGTGCGTGCATGCGTGCTTGTGTGTATTTAAAATAAAATTAGCAATCTTCATATTTTGTTCTGATTTATCAATTTTTTTGTGTTAAAATGTTACTGTTGGTAAGCAAAGTTGTTTTACCTTTTACCTTACCAAAGAGCACGCACACATAGGTATATAAAGCAACAACAAAAAAACCAAAACCAAAACTCCATGCCCAAAACACCCAAACAAATAAACGAAACCACGAACAAACAAAGAAAAGAAAGAAAGAAAGAAGAAGAAAAGACAAAACAGTCAACCAACCTAACACAATACCAAGACACCAAAGAAAAGAATACCAATTAAGTGTACAATAACAGACAGACAAGCACAGCTCACGGCACTGTACTGGATACTAGGGACGAGATAGCCTAGTGGTCAGAACATTGCGCTCGCAATTTAACGACCCGGGTTCGATTCCCGTTCCCGATTCCTGTTCATGGGGATTCTTCCCCTGGAGTTAACATCAGTGAAGACTCTACTCTCCCCAAAAGCCTTCGGATGAGACTATAAACCCAGACCCCGTGAGCGAATGCACGCAGAACATCTTGCGCTCACGTTAAACTCTGTTCCGCTCTTCGTAAGAGTAGGCCACCGTGTGCTGGTGGGAACAGATAAGATTGACAAAACTGCATACACACGGGGACTGGATGTAAAAAAGCACATGAGTGCTTATTCCATTATCCTCGATATAAAAAAAAAAGATATAGAAGTACTCACAGGGCAGAACACGAGCGAAGAAGGAACGTGCTCGGTGGATGCTAGGATGGCGGCTGTCATTAAAGAAAAGGCCACACCTGAACGTTCGTGGCTGAAGTCTTGGGCTCGTGCGGCGCTACTGCTCCATTAGTCGTTCTTCTGGCAGACAACCTGGATAGAGACACAAAGACATCAGTTTGATATTAACCTTGGTGAAACAGGCCCCGTTTAAGCTTGTTTTTTGTCAACGTTTTTTTGGGGTAAAAAGGCCACAAGCTTTAAAATATGTTAGTGGTTTAACTTTGTGTGTGTGTGTGTGTGTGTGT
>CM060321.1:4975201-4979288 GCA_030674155.1 Stramonita haemastoma | reverse complement strand
CACACACACACACACACACACACACACATCTACAGATAGATTTTCATATAATGTGTTTTTTTATGTAAAGATAGATGGATAGATGGGAGGGTACTTTTAAGTTTTGATTGGTTTTTTATATTTTGTTTTGTTTTCTTTGGGGGGGGGTCTTTTCATATAATATTATGTTTGTTGTTGTTTCTTCGAGTGTAGGGGGGGGGGGGGGGGGGTGCTTTGATAGTCCCTAATCAGGGCAAGCGCTGAAAGGAAAAATGTATGGAATGCTTATATGTCACCTTGAAAAATAAAGATTTTTCATTCATTCATTTTCTCATTCTTCATTCATTCATTCATTCTCTCTCTTTGTCTTTCTTCTTCTTCTTCTTCTCTGTCTCTGTCCTTTCTCTCTCTCTCTCCTCTCTTCTCTCCCCTCTCTCGTCTCTCTCTCTCTCCTCTCTCTCTCTCTCTCTCTCTCTCTCTCTCTCTCTCTCTTCTCCTCTCTCTCTCTCTCTCTCTCCTCTCTCTCTCTCTCTCTCTCTCTCTCTCTCTCTTCTCTCTCTCTCTCTCTTTCTCTTGTCTCTTTCTCTTCTCTTCTCTCTTCTCTCTCTCTCTGTCTCTTTTGTGTGTCTCTGTCTCTTCTCTTTCTCTCTGTCTCCCTCTCTTCTCTTTCTCTCTCTCTCTTCTCTCTCTTCTCTCTGTCTCTTCTCTCTCCTCTCTCTCTCTCTCTCTCTCTCTCTCTCTCTCTCTCTCTCTCTCTCCTCTCTCTCTCTTTATCTTGGTTGTGTGGTTTCTTGTGTCTTGGTGTCTCTCTGTGTCTCTATCTCTGTCTCCTCTCTCTCTCTCTCTCTCTCTCTCTCTCTCTCTCTCTCTCTCTCTCCTCTCTCTCTCTCTCTCTCTTCTCTCTCTCCCCCTCTCTCTCTCTCTCTCAAACAAACAAACAAACAAACAAAAAAGAAAACAACAAAAAAATAGCACCTTCCGAATCCAAAAAGATGCAACCTAATTTTATTTTAAGGAACTTTGAAAATCTCTTCCCCTCTGCTTGCAAATCAGTTCTATTCCAGGCTTTTCTTTAGTTCTTATTGCTCATCGGGTTTTTTTGTATAACTTACATACTTGCGTGCACGCGCACACACGCACGCACACACACACACACACATCTATATTTGTCTTTACACACACACTCACAAGTAAATACACACACACACTCACATACACACACACACACTCACACTCACACACACACACACACACACACACACACACACACACACACACACACACACACACACACACACACACACACACACACACAAAGAACATCTTGCGCACACGTTAAATCCTGTTCCGCTTTCGTAAGAGTAGGCCATTGTATGACGGTGGGAACAGATGACAATATTTACACATCTGCTTACACACGAGGACTGGATGAAAAAAACACATGAGTGCTTATCCCATTATCTCGATATGAAAAGAATAGAAATTAAAAATTTAAAAAATTAAAATAAATGTATCTAATGTTACTTTTTTTGAAAGAAATATCAGAATTAAGACCACGACATGCACAATCTTAATCTGCGCATGTCTGTCTGTCTGTCTGCTTCTTCCTCTTTCTCTTCTCCTCCTCTCCTCTCTCTCTCTCTCTCTCTCTCTCTCTCTCTCTCTCTCTCTCTCTCTCTCTCTCTCTCTCTCTCTCTCTCTCTCTCTCTCTCTCTCTCTCTCTCTCTGTCTGTCTGTCTGCGTCTGTCTCTTCGTCTGTTGTCTCTGTCTGTCTGTCTTCTTCTCTTCTCTCTCCTCTCTCTCTCTCTCTCTCTCTCTCCTCTCTCTCTCTTATTCCACTTCGCTCTCTCTACCTCTTTCTCATCTTCTTCTCTGTGAATGTGCACTGATGCTTACTTTCCAGATTTCTATTAAATAAAAAAGAAAACAGAAAAAGAAAAGGAATCACATCTAAAACTGGTTTTGAAGAAGCATGAATATTGAACAGGGGCTTACGGGGGCTTCGCAAAGCTCCTCTCTCGCAGCTTTTAGCATGCAAATGCACTAGCATCAATGCACTGTGTAACTCTCTTGCCACGGAGTCAGGAAGATTCCTTTTATTAGTTTTGGTCAACCTCAAATCTCCTTTCACCGAAACGGACAGCTTAAAAGATTATTTTGGTTTCGAGTTGTTTGTTTTTTTATTTGGGTCGTGTGGTTTTGAATGTAATGGTTTTTATTTTTACGTGTTTTATTTCTTCGGTTGAATTGCTATTTTTAGTCATAGGAAAAACAAACGCTATGGCCGAGTAGTTAAGATCGTTTGACTTTAATCCTGTAGATCTATGAAATTATGGGTTCAAATCTGGGTGGCGTTATTTAGTGAATCAATCAAGGGTAGGATTGTTACGATCTTCCAGGTCGGCCTCAAATACAGATCTGCCAGCACCTTAATTCCCTTCGGTTATACTCATATGCCAAAAAAATCAAATCTGCACGTTAAAGATCCCATCATTCAGACCATGTCAGCGTTCGATGGGTCACATATATGAGAGAGAAGGGGTGCGTGCGCACACACTTGTGTAAAAGCATGTGACCCAGAATGCAGTCCGATTTCGAGAGTCAACCCGTGACTTACTCAATTCCTTCAAGTCATCTGCTCTAGTGATAGCTTATAACACATCTTATGTTTTATAACATGAATTGTAAGGTATATGAAAAAAAGAGATGAAACGGGATAATGATAAGAAAAGTGTGTATGTTTAACGCAGATTTAATACTTACAGCGTCTTTAAGTGATAGTACCTTCATTATATTTTCATGTTTGTTTGTTTTTCCTCATCAGTGTCGGTATTCTTTCTCTTAGAAATTTGAGTTCAGCTGATCGATTTTTTTCTCAATGAGAAAACGTTCTGGCAAACCAAGGAGTTTTTGTTCAATGTATGTAGGAAAGTGGATTTGTTTGGGGTTTTTGGTTGAAAACTGGAAAGAACTTGTCCCAAAAACTAAGTGGTAATAAAAGACAAAAAATGGCTTAAAATGAAATTGATTGCCCAGCTGAGAATTTCCTTTGACATAAAATCATGTGACCTTTTTGTAGGAGGTGGGGGGTAGATGCTGGGGTCTCTTCAGCAAGAGAGACAGACAGACAGACAGAGAAAGGGAGAGGGGGGGAGGGAAGGAGGAAAGAGAGAAAGAGAGATAGACAGGCAGACAGACAAGAGAGACAGAGATAAAGGGGGGAGATAGTAGTGGGGAAGAGAGAGAGGAGAGGTGGAGTGAGAGAGAGAGGAGAGTGAGAGAGAGAGAGAGAGAGACGAGAGAGAGAGACGAGAGAGAGAGACATACACAGAGGAGAGAGAGGGGATTAGAAAAAGACAAAAAACAGGCAGACAGACAGGACAAACAGACAGACAGACGGACAGAGACAGGAGGAAAGAGAGATGACAAAATTAATCGGGAATAAGAAAAAAAAGCATGAAATGAAACTGATTTGCAAGCAGAGTGAAAGGAGTTTTTAAAATGTCCTTGAGATCAGATTTTGCTTTTTTTGTGTTGGTTTTTTTACCGTTTTCTTTTTTGCTCAAAGAAAATCTTGGGGAGAGAGAGAAAGAGAAAAGAGAGAAAAAGAGAGAGAAGAGAGAGAGAGAGAGAGAGGAGAGAGAGAGAAGAGAGAGAGAGGAGAGAGAAGAGAGAGGAGAGAGAGAAGAGAGAGAGAGAGAGAGAGAGACGAGAGAGAGGAGAGAGAGAGAGAGAGAGAGAGAGAGAGAGAAGGAGAGAGAGGAGGAGAGAGAGAGAGAGAGAGGAGAGAGAGAGAGGAGAGAACAAACAAATTTGAACAGAATGTTATTTTTCAGAGGGTAATATTAAGCATTACACGCTTTTCTACATTCTGCCCTCGGAGAAAAAAAACCTACAATCAAACAATCAAAATATATAATAATAATTATAATTCAAACAAAATAAAACCAAAAAAAACAAGAGAGAGGGAGAGGAGACAGAGGAAAAGAAAGAGAGGGGGAAGAGAGGGAAAGAGAGAGAGCGAGAGAGAGAAATTGTGTTTGCGTGCGTGCGTGCGTGTGTGCGATCGTGCATCATGCATGCGTGCATGTGCGCGGGGTGTGTGTGT
>CM060321.1:4962701-4967701 GCA_030674155.1 Stramonita haemastoma | reverse complement strand
TGCAGTATATTATCATGTAAAGACTATCCAAGCCAATTTCGTTGTATCACTGCTTGTTTGTTGTTTTGCTAAATATAATCTGATGACAAGAAACATCATGTGCATTTTAGCGTTGTATTTCTGTTGGGCTTTTTACGTTGGAGAAATAGTTTTGATTTATAACAAGTCATGACTTAAGTATACTATGTATGTATGTAGGAATCGTAAGCATTTTTTTTTATGTCTGTCTAAGAAATCCCCCAAGGTCAACAACAACAAAAACAGACAAACAAACAAACAACCAAACAAACAAAAAACAAACAAACAAAGCCCCCCAGCGTGTCTAAGTCCACAACCCTGAAGAAAAAAAATCCCAATTTGCTCGTAACAGACAAGCGGAAAGTCACGTTTCATTCAAAAACAGAACAAAACGAAGAGGTTATATTTTGGGAGTTTGGATTTTGTTGTTTATGTCCTTGTTGTTGTTGTTGTTGTTGTTGTTGTTGTTGTTGTTGTTGTTGTTGTTGTTGTTGTTGTGGAGGGTTTGTTTTCTTGGTGTTTCTCACCAGCTTAAGATTCAAGATTCAAGCTTTAATTCGCCCTTGACCCTTCTTGGGGCATTGAGGAATTTTAGAAAACAAAATCAACTGTAATATATATATATATAATTTGCATGAATAGAATACGTTCATATACAGAATTTCACAGAAATAAAAAATATAGTCAACCTTTTCATTAATGTCATTGTATTGTTGTTGTTGTTGTTGTTGTTGTTGTTGTTGTTGTTGTTGTTGTTATTATATTACTAATTATGTTGTTGTTTATGTCACACCATTCCATGTTGCCCAGGCTCATTATGTTGTTGTCACACCACTCCATGTTGCCCAGCCTCATTATGTTGTTGTTATTGTCACACCATTCCATGTTGCCCAGCGTCATTATGTTGTTAATGTCACACCCTTCCATGTTGCCCAGCCTCATCATGTTGTTGTTGTTAATGTCACACCCTTCCATGTTGCCCAGCCTCATTATGTTGTTGTTATTGTCACACCATTCCATGTTGCCCAGGCTCATTATGTTGTTGTTGTTGTCACACCATTCCATGTTGCCCAGCCTCATTATGTTTTGTTATTGTCACACCATTCCATGTTGCCCAGCCTCATTATGTTGTTGCTATTGTCACACCCTTCCATGTTGCCCAGCCTCATTATGTTGTTGTTATTGTCACACCATTCCATGTTGCCCAGCCTCATTATGTTGTTATTGTCACACCATTCCATGTTGCCCAGCCTCATTATGTTGTTGTTATTGTCACACCATTCCATGTTGTCCAGTCCTATTATGTTGTTGTTGTTATTGTCACACCCTTCCATGTTGCCCAGCCTCATTATGTTGTTGTTATTGTCACACCCTTCCATGTTGCCCAGCCTCATTATGTTGTTGTTATTATTGTCACACCCTTCCATGTTGCCCAGCCTCATTATGTTGTTGTTGTTATTGTCACACCATTCCATGTTGCCCAGGCTCATTATGTTGTTGTTATTGTCACACCATTCCATGTTGCCCAGGCTCATTATGTTGTTGTTGTTAATGTCACACCATTCCATGTTGCCCAGCCTCATTATGTTGTTGTTGTTAATGTCAACACCCTTCCATGTTGCCCAGCCTCATTATGTTGTTGTTGTTAATGTCACACCCTTCCATGTTGCCAGCCTCATTATGTTGTTGTTGTTAATGTCACACCCTTCCATGTTGCCCAGCCTCATTATGTTGTTGTTATTGTCACACCATTCCATGTTGCCCAGCCTCATTATGTTGTTAATGTCACACCCTTCCATGTTGCCCATCCTCATTATGTTGTTGTTGTTAATGTCACACCCTTCCATGTTGCCCAGCCTCATTATGTTGTTGTTATTGTCACACCATTCCATGTTGCCCAGCCTCATTATGTTGTTAATGTCACACCCTTCCATGTTGCCCATCCTCATTATGTTGTTGTTGTTAATGTCACACCATTCCATGTTGCCCAGCCTCATTATGTTGTTGTTGTTAATGTCACACCATTCCATGTTGCCCAGCCTCATTATGTTGTTGTTATTGTCACACCCTTCCATGTTGCCCAGCCTCATTATGTTGTTGTTATTGTCACACCGTTCCATGTTGCCCAGCCTCATTATGTTGTTATTGTCACACCGTTCCATGTTACCCAGACTCCCTGCAGATGAAGGCCGAGCCGAGGTCATTAAAACTCTTTTAACGGGACTGCGTGGTCCCTCTTGACGTCATTAAAAGGGTCCCTGAGGTCAGGAGAGTGAAAAGCCAGCAGGAGATGGGAAGGGTACTAATTATGTTTTGCATGCCTCTCTTTCATCGTCACAGGATGAAGAGATTAGAGGGAAGGGAAGGAGGAGGGGAAACATGAGGTGGCGGATGGAAGGTTTGAGGGAGTATGGGTGTAGAGAAAGGGTGGGGGTTGGGGGGTGTTGATGATGACGTGTTATGTGGTGCCATTATTGACAGCTCGCTACAGAGGGAAGGCAGTTTCCTGAATGTGTCACCCTGTCATTTGTCCTTTCTTTCTAGTTTGCCCTTTGTTGTTGGGTTTTTGTTTTACTTTTTGTTTCTTTGTTGTTGTTGTTGTTGTTGTTCTTTTGTACGACTGTTTGATTTGATTTATTTGATTTTGATTTATTCTTTTATATCGAGGATAACGGAATAAGCCCTTTGTGCTTTTTTACATCCAGTCCCCGTGTGTATGCAGCTTTGTAAATGTCATCTGTTCCCACCGGCACACGATAGCCTACTCTTAAGAAAAGCGGAACAGGATTAACGTGTGGGCAAGATGTTCTGCGTGCATTCGCACCCGGGCCTCGGTTTTAAAGTCTCATCCGAAGGACTTTTGGGGAGAGTGGAGTCAGCACTGATGTTATGTTTCTGTCTCTGTCTATGTGTCTGTCAGTGTGTCTGCCTGTCAGAGTGTCTGTATGCGTATTTCTGTCTGTGTTTCTGTCTCAAATCACGGTGTGTCTTCAGTGTGCAAAAGATTTATGTGTGTGTGTGTGTGTGTGTGTGTGTGTGGATGGATGGATCGATGGATGGATGGATGGATGGATGGATGGATGGATGGATGGATGGATGGATGGATAGATGGATGGATGGATGGATGGATGGATGGATGGATATTATATGTATGTATGTGTGTTTGTTCGTTTTTGTATTTGACATCTGTTAACTGTGAGTGATATTAGACCGGGGGAAGGGGGTATGTGATTGTGTGTGTTGTGTGTGTGTGTGTGTGTGTGTGTGTGTGTGTGTGTGTGTGTGTGTGTGTGTGTGTGTGTGTGTACTTATGTGTGTATGTACTTTTATGTGTGTGTGTGCGCGCGCGCATGTGTGTGTGCATGTGTGTATGTGTGTGTGAAGAGAAACAGACAAACAGACAGAGATAGAGCCTCAACACCTATCCAGAGACAGACACAAAGAGACAGAGGCAGAGATTTCATTGACTACTTTGCACCTGTTCATGTTGAATTAATGCCCTTGTTTACTCCTGCTCCAGGCCTAATGTAAAGATGCCTCAAGCTGCTTCTCCAATCATTGTGACACAAAAATAATTTTCGACTCGGATCATTTTCCTTTAATTAGCCACAAGTCACGTTTTATCCACGAAAAAATCTTTTGTTGAAGTGGTGATTTCTTCATCGACTGCAGATAGTTCAGATTTGACAAGGACTCTTTAACAAAAAAAAAAATGTTAGTGTGAAGTTTAAAATATGACGATGTGATCAGATTTGACAGAAAACTTTTTAAAAAAACAGATATTAGTGTGAAGTTTCAAAAAATTGCGATGTGGTCAGATTTGGCAATCTATCTATCTATCCCATAGTTTGGCGAACATGGGGTCACCCATGAAAACTTGACAACCAGTTCCGTCCATTCCTCTCTCTGTTCTGCTTTTCTCAGGGTTTTGTTGAGCTCCAGGCCTGTCCATTCACTGATGTTGTCCTCCTATCTCTTCCTTGGTCTGCCTCTTTTTCTTTCTCCTTGGACAGTGCCTTGCAGTATTGTTTTTGCTAGTCCTTTTGATGATCTTGTGACATGCCCGTACCATTTAAGTTTACGCTTCTTTATGACTGATAGAAGATTTTCGTTCTGACCAATGGTTTGCTGGATTCTGTTATGCACGTCTTCATATTTCAAAAAGAAACCAACAGATACTAGTGTTAAGTTTGTATATAAAAAAATGACAATGTGATGGTTTGTAAGCTAACATGACATCATTAAAATGGCGCCTGTGGTTAGAAAAACCAGGTAGCAGCATGAGGGCAGGAGGAAGGTGATGATTTCTGTTTCCTTCTTTAGTACAAGAAGGCGGAAAGGAAGCCTGAAGGGGATGGTTTTTATTTATCTATTTATTTATTTTATTCTTTTATATCAAGGATAATAGAATAAGTACTCATGTGCTTTTTTTCATCCAGTCCCCGTGTGTATGCAGTTTTGTAAATATTGCCATCTGTTCTCACAGGCACACAATGGCCTACTCTTACGAAAAGTGGAACAGGTTTAACGTGTGCGCAAGATGTTCTGCGTGCGTTCGCACACGGGGTCTCATCCGAAAGACTTTTGGGGAGAGGTGGAGTCAGCACTGATGTTAACTCCAGGAGAAAAATCCCCTCGACTGGGAATCGAACTCGGGTCATCAAACTGCCAGCGCAATGTTCTGACCACTAGGCTAGCCTGTCCCCCATGGTGGAGATGGGAGTGGAAGCGGTTGGGAGGTTGGGGTGGGGGTGGTAGTTGTCCAGTGTTGATGATGATGAGATGTAATGCAGTGCAACTTGTTGGCGGCTACAGACTAGGGGAGGTGGAAGGGGGTGTTTCTGGACTGGCTTTCTGTGTCATCTAGTCTGCCTTCTAATTTGCCCCACACCCCCCACCTCGGTGTTTTTCGTGTGTGTGTGTGTGTGTGTGTGTGTGTGTGTGTGTGTGTGTGTGTGTGTGTGTGTGTGTGTGTGTGTCTG
>CM060321.1:4935201-4945201 GCA_030674155.1 Stramonita haemastoma | reverse complement strand
CACAGACACACACACATTCTCACACACAACACATATACACAGAAACACTACACTCAGAATCAACACTCACATCACACACACTACACACCACACCTCACACGCACGTACACACAAACACACACACAAACACACACACACACACACACATATAGACACACAACAACACACACACACAACACAAACACACACACACACACACACACACACACACACACACACACACACACACATTTTCACTGGTTCTCTCGCACATTTCATAAAAAAACACTTCATTCTAAGGAAATATATGCCTTGAATTCTGAGTGAAAATCATAACCGAACGGAACACAAGAGGAATCTATCCGCTGTAAGGCACATATTTTGGGACGTAATATACCCTAATATCTTATATCTTATCAATCTTCTGAGCACAATCATAAAAATGTATGTTTCTAATTATGTTTTATGTTGGTAGTGGACAAAATTGTTCAGTGTTTATTTTATCCTTTTTTTTACGATCATTAATTAAAATTTTACATGGAAATCATTACATTCATCACACGTAATTATCAAAAAGGGAGTACAAGATATGAACAAACATTTCTCAATATGGATGGTAAGAGAGAGAGAGAGAGAGAGAGAGAGAGAGAGAGAGAGAGAGAGAGAGAGAGAGAGAGAAGAGAGAGAGAGAGAGAGAGAGAGAGAGAGAGAGAATCACTAACTAGTGACACACAAAATCAAATTCAATATAGCTATAAAAATGAACATCTACACATCGTAGATAAAATACACATAGTTTTATATATACTGTAATGATCAATCTCAGTGAAATAGCCTATGTAATCACAAAAATGAAATAACAACACAGCATAATTAAAAAACACATACTAACTAAACTTAAAACATTGAGATATTAAAATAACATTTATCAAACTCAATAATAATCAAATTTCAGATTAAAATTGAAAACATAAGTATGAATACAGCCTTCATCAAGATAGAAGAGACAGACAGACAGACAGACAGAAGAGAGAGAGAGAGAGAGAGAGGGAGGGAGGGGAGGGAGAGAGAGAGGGGAGAGGGATATGGTGATATATATACATATATATACATATATAATATATATACATAACTATATACATATATATATATATATATATATATAATATATATACATAAATACACACACACATATACACATACACACATATATATGTATAAATCCAACAGGATGAGTCTGATTCAGTATTTTTGATGCATCAAGTGAAATTGAAGGGATTTTTGAATGTTGTCAAGATTGGTGTGTTTAATTGAATTCGGGAAGGGGAATTCCACAGCACAGGGCCCTGATTATAGAAAACTAGACTTGAAAAAAGTCTATTTTTTGGGATTGGACCTTGGCTTACGTATTTCTGGAATGATTCATTGGGAACTTATCTCTTTAAGGATGTGGGAACAGTTTCCTTGCCTTTTATTTTAAACATCATTATGCCTTTGTTATTTTTCCCATTTCTTTTTTTGTAGGGGGGAGAATACTTAGTTTGAGTGAAATCCACTTCAAGTAAGGTTTGTTTTTCTTCAGAAGGTAAGTTTGAGGAGCACGTTTATGTAGGTTAAAATTTGGTTTTCATAGTTTTTTGCACGGCAGAAATCCCGAGGGTTGAAGCAAGCTATTGAGGATTGTAAAGACAAGGACAGATAGATAGATAAATAGATAGATAAAATTAGATAGATTAGATGATAGATGGGATAGATAGATAGATAATAGATAGATAGATAGATAGATAGATAGATGAAATAGATAGATAGCCTGCTTTGAATGGTGTGTACGTGCACGGCTTTTTGCGGGGCGGGGGGGCGCGCGGGGGGGGGGGGCGCGCTTTGGCGCAAAGGTTTGTGGTGTGTTTGCGGAGATGTGTGGTTGGTTGTGAGTGGGGTGTGGGGGAGGGGGTGAAACCGCGCGCGTCTGTATGTGAATTGACACCAATTTCAAGTTTATCGTTATTGTGCGAATCTAAAAACTTCTGACACATCGAAGCTATCTTTAGTGGTATAACTACACCTATCTTTCAAAACAAAAACGTCCTTATCCAAAACAAAATTCTACGAAATTTCTGCTATTTCAGCCAAAACAAAGAATGGTTTTGCAGAAGGGGGGAGAGAGAGAGGGGGAGGCGGAGGAGGATGGAGGAAAAACAACAATGGTTTATCGTAGGGTTGTGCAATGTGCTCTCTTCCCAGAATACCCAAGTTCGGATTTTCCCCTTGAGATGTTTGACTGTGTGCTTGGTACGGGAAGGCTTCTCTTCCCGGGGCGTGTTTTAAACAAGAAAAAAGCCTGAAGTTTCTTTTTCCTGGGCTTTCAATTTTTTCTTCTTGCCCTTGTTCTTGTTCTTGTTGTTTTGTTGTTGTTGTTTTCTTCTTCTTCTTTTCTTCTTCTTCTTCTTCTTCTTCTTCCTTCTTCTTTCTTTTTCTTTCTTTTTCTTTTTTCTTCGTAATTCTTCGAAATTCTCGCTTTTTCCCCAAATTCTTCTTCTTTGAAATTCTTTCGCAATTTTTCTTGGCAATTCTTCTTCTTTGGGCATTCTTCTTCTTCTTTGCTTTTTTCCTTCTTCTTTGCTTCTTCTTTTTTGCATTCTTCTCCCTTTTCTTTATTCTTCTTTTTCCCCATTTTTCTTTTTTCTTCGCATTCTTCTTTTTCTTCTTTTTTTCTTCTTCTTTCTTCTTCTTCTTCTTCCATTCTTCTTCTTCTTCTTTCCTTCCGCATTCTTTGCTTTCTTCGCATATTCGCATCCTTCTTCTTCTTCTTTATTCTTCCCTTCTTCTTCGCATTCTTCTTCTTCTTTTGCTTTCTCCCCGCAATTTTTTTTCTTTATTCTTCGAAATTTTCTTCTTCTTTTTTCAAAAATTTCTTTTTGCATTCTTCTTCTTCGCTTTCTTTCTTTTTTTCTTTCCCTTTCTTTCCTCTTCGTTGCATTCTTTCCTCTTCTTTGAATTTTTTTCGCATTCTTTTTTCCTTTCTTCTTCTCCTTCTCCATTCTTCTTCTTCTTCTTTTTTCTCCTTCTTCTTCTCCTTCTTCTCCTTCTTCTCTCTCCTTCCTTCTTCTTCTCCTTTTTTCTTCTTTTTTCTTCTTTCTTCTTCTTTTCTTTCCTTCTTCTTCTTCTTCTTCTTTTTCCTCTTCTTCCTTCTTCTTTCTTCTTCTTCTTCTTCTTCTTCTTTTCTTCTTTTCTTCTTCTTCTTCTCATTCTTCGAAATTCTTCGCATTCTTTTTATTCTTCTTCTTCTTCTTCTTCTTTCATTCTTCGCATTCTTTCCCAGTCTTTATTCTTTTTTTTTCTTCTTCTTTTTCTTGCTTTTTTTCTTTTTCGCATTTAAAAGGAACAAGACAGATAAAAGAGAGAGGGAAGAAAAGAGGAAAAGCCTAGCACAGAAGCCACGCAGGGATGTGGTTTATCCGGACAGCCCAACCCCCCCACCCCCCAAGAATCCCAAGGAGGAAATTACAAAGACGACCCCACCCAGGCTCTTTAGTGAGGCCTTTTTTAACGATTCCTCTGCCCCATTTAAAAAGAAGAATCCACTTTTTGAACAAATACACACTTAAAAAACCCCCTTACCATCAATTCCAGGGATCGCTGTATCAAAACGCTTTAAATTCTCGGAACGCTTTAACATCAATTTCCGTTTTTAGTTTTTATCCAAAGAAATATTTTGTACCAGATTCACGTACCTTTTTTTTTTTTTTTTTTAAAAAGGAAGATGTTCGAAACCATAAATATTATATGAAATGTTCTTTCCTCTGTGACAAGGGCCCGATTTAGGGGAGTCTTTATGGGTATTGTTAATTTTTTATGTTTGGAAACTTTGGGAAACCCGAATGATTTTTTAAAAAGTTTGAAGTCCAAAAGGCAATGTGCGATTTGAGAAGAAGGAGTACGGTTAATTTGGTTATGGGGAGTGGAGAGTTTGAAATGTTGAAAGTTTTCTTGGTTGGGGGTTGGTTGGTTTTTGGGTTGGTTGGTTTGGTTGGTTGGATTTGGTTGGTTGGTTGGGTTGGTTAGGGTGAGCGGTTGGGGGTTGGTTTGGTTGGTTTGGTTGGTTGGTTGGTTTTGGTTGGTTGGTTGGGGTTTTGGGGGGTTAGGCTTTAGCGGTTGGTTTTGGGTTGTGAGCCCCGGTTGGGGTTTGGTTGGTTTTGGTTGGTTTTTGGTTTTGGTTGGGGGGTTTGGGTTGGGGGGGGTTTTGGGGGGTTTGGGGGGTTGTTAGCGGGGGGTTTTTTGGTTGGTTTTGGTTGGTTGGTTGGTTTTTTGGTTGGTTTGTTGGTTGGGTGGGGGGGGGGTGGTTGGGGTTGGGGGGGGGGGTCGGTTGGGTGGGGGTTGGTTTTTTGGTTGGGGGGTTGGGGGGGGTTTGCTGGTTGGTTGGGTTTTGGTTTTGGGTTGGGGTTGGGGGGGGGTTTTGGGGGGGGGGGGGTTTTGGGGGGCCCCTTTGGGGGGGGTTTGGGGGGGGGGGGTTTTTCACTGGGGGAAAATTTTTTTTAAATTTAAGGTTTTCCCCCCAAAAAAAGGGGGGTGGCAAACCGGGGCCCAAAAAAATTTTTGGGGGCCCCACCCTAAAACCTCTCCCGGGGCCCCCCCCCCGCCTGGCACCCTCCCCTCTCTCTCCCCCTCCTCTCTCCCCTTCCCCCCCCCCCCCCTCCCCCCCTCCCCCTCCTCCCTCCTCCTTTTCCCGCCTCTCCTCCCCCCTCTCTCTCCCCCCTCTCTCTTCTCTCTTTTCTCCCCCCCTCTCTCTCTCTCTCCCCCCCTCTCTTTTTCTTCTCTCCCCCTCTGTCTCTCTCTGTCTCTCCCCTCTTGTCACTCTCTTTTTCTCTGTCTCTGTCCCCTGTCTCTGCTCTCTCTCACTCCCCCCTCTCTCCCTCCCCTCTCTCTCCCCCCCTCTCTCTCTCTCTCCCCCCCCCCCCCCCCTCCCCCCCCCTCTCTCTCTTTTGGGGTTTTTGGTGGTGTGTTTGGTGTGTGTGTGTGTTTTTGGGGGGTGTGTGTGTTTTTGTGTGTGTGTAGGGGGGATCGGGAAGAGAGAACGGATACTACTTTCTTTTTTTTTTTTTAAAAATGCATATTTTTTTCCCCATTTTTTTTTTTTTGCTCTTGTTATTAAGCTTTTTTATGCCCCCTTTTTATTTCTAAAATTTTTTATTCGTTTGTTTTTTTCCCCCGGGGGCTGGATTTAAAAAGGCATTATGCTTAATCTATTACCCCCCGAAAAAAAAAAATTTTCAAAAAAATTTTTTCTCTGTCATCCTTTTTTTTAATCTATCTTTTTTTCTCTATCGCATTTGTCCCCTCTACCCCTCTGTCTGGGTCCCCTCTACCTGTCCCCTCTGTGTCTCTGTGTTTTTTAGTTCCCGTCTTTGTCTCTCTCTCCCCTTTTCACAAACACACGCAAATGAAGAATGATAAGGGGGAAAAGAAGAGGGGAGGAAAAGGAAAGAGGGGAGACAGACAGACCCCAAAGACAGACAACGGGGGGAAAAGGGGAGAGAAAAAAGGGGGGAGAGAGGGGGGGGAGTTAGGGGGGAGAGGGGGATAGAGGGGGGAGAGGGGGGCGGGGGGAGGGGAGAAAAAGAGAGAGAGAGGGGGAAGAGAGGGGGAAAGGGGGAAAGGGGGGGAGAAAGGAAAAGAGAGAGAGAGAGAGAGGGGAAAAAGAGAGAGGGGAAAGAGAGAGAAGGGGGAGAGAGAGGAAAAAGAGAGAGAGAGAGAGGGGGGAGAAAAGAGGGAGAGAAGGGGGGGGGAAGAGGGGGGAAGAGAGGAAAAGGGAGGGGGAGAAGAGAGGGGAGAAAGGGGGAGGGGGGAGAGGGGAGAGAGAGAGGGGAAGAGGGGGGGAAAAGGGGAAAAAGAGAAAAAAGGGGGGGGAGGGGGGAGAGAGAGAGGGGGAGGGGGGGGAGGGGGGGGGGGGGGAAAGAATTCCCAAAAAGAAAAAGGGTTTTTCCCCTTGGGGCCCCCCCTCTTTTTCCCCCCCCCCACCCGCCCCCCCCCCCCCCCCAAACCCCCCCCCCCACCACCACCACCCCCACATCACCCATCTTTTATCAACACCCTTTACTCAACACTATATCATCATCAACATCATCATCACCCCTCATCCCCCTCCCACTATTAACCCCTCATCTTTTATCTTCACACTACCACCCCCACCACCCCCCCCCCACCACATTTCCTCACCCCTCCTAAAACATCACCCTTTGGGTTTTAAATACCACCACCACCCATCTACCAAACCCCCCCCTCCCCCCCCCCCCTTTTCCCCCCCCCTTCCCCCTTCCCCCATCTCTTTCTAAAATTTAAAAAAAACCTTTTTTCTTTCCCCTTTCCCATCCCACCCCCCCCCCCCCCCTTCACCCCCCCCAATCCCACTCCTTTCTCTTTTTATTTTTTTGGGGCCCCCTTTTAGGTTTTTTAGCCGCCGCTGTACCCTTTTGGGGTTTTGGGGGGGCGGGACTCGAAATTTTAAAGGGGTTGGGGGGTTCGTTTCCCCCGTTTTGGCAAAAGGCGTTGTCCCCCTTTGGGAAAAAGGGAATTTAAAGGGGTATTTTTTTTCCCCCCAAAACCCCAAAAGGGGTTTTAAAAAGGGGTTTTCCAACCTTGTTTTTTGGGGGTTTTTAAAATGCGTTTTAATTTTTTGGGCCCCTTTTCCCCTATCCGGGGGGGGGGGCCCCCATAAACCCCTTTTCCCCCAAAATCGTTTAAAACCCCCCCAAAAAAAGGGGGGATAAGAAACCCCGGCCCGATGACCCTTTTGGGCCCCCGGGAAACCCCGATTTTAAAATTTTTTTTTTGGTTTTTGATTTTTTTTATGTTGTGTTTTGGTTATGTTTTTGTGGGGGTTGTTTTTTTGGTTTTTTTTTTGGGGGTTGGGGTTTGGGGTTTTGGGGTTTTGTTTTTTTGTGTTTGTTGTGTTGCTTTTTTCTGTGCTCTGTTTTCTTTTTTTGGTTTGGGTTTTGTTTTTTTTTGCTGTGTTGTATTGTATTGTGTTGGGGGTTTTTTTTGTGTTTGTGTGTTTTTTTTTTGTGTTATTTTTTTGGGTGTGTTGTGTTTTTTGGTTTTTTTTTGGGCCCCGGTTGGTGCTTGTTGTGTAGTTCTGCGTTTATTTTTTGGGGTTTTTTTTTGCGGGTTTTTGTTTTTTTTTGTTTTGGGGGTTTGTGTTGCGTTGTTTTTGTGCTGTGTTTTTTTGGTGCTGTGGCTGTGTTTGTTACTTTTTTGCGTTGCCCTGTGTTGTGTTGTGCTTTTTTTGGTTTGTTTTGGGGGTTTTTGGGCGTGTTGTGTTGGCTGTTTTTGTGTTTGTGTTGTGTTGGGCTTTTTTGTGTCGCATCTTTTGAATATTGTGGGGGTTCAGTGGACGGGGTTTTGGGACTGGAAAAAAAAGTGGGGGTGGAAGGGGAGTTGGGGGGGTTTTGGGGGGGAGGGGAAAAAGGGGGGGGGAAATGGTAAAAATACGCAAAATCCCCCCTTTTTGGTTTTAAACCCCTCAGGAGCCGAAAAAACCCCGAAGAAAAAAAAAAAACCCTTTTTGTATATAGTAAAGGGGGTTTTGAAAATTTTTTAAAACCCCCTCATCTATAAAAAATATAAAAAAATTTTATATATATGTTTTCCATCTAGGGGAGAAAAAAAAAAAAAAAGTATTAAACGAAACCCAAAAAAAAAAATTTAAAGATACAACAATGGGGCTACGGAATTCAGTTTCTTTTTTTTTTGGGGATTTTTTAAAAAGTGTAATTTTTTTCCCAAAGGGGTTTGGGAAAGCAGCTACCTTGTTTTGGAAAAAAATAAACGATTCATTCGAAAAAAATCACCATTGGGGGAAAACCCCTGAAAAATTTTAGCCCAAAAAAACTTTTTTTTTTTTTAAAAATTTTTAAATTTAAAAAATAAAAAAAGAAAAAAATAAAATAAAAAAATTTTAAATTTAAAAAAATTAAAAAAAAAAAATAAATAAAAAAAAAAAATATTTTTAAAAAAAATTTTAATTTTTGCCCCGATCTTTTGTTTTTGTTTGGTGTTTTTTTTGGGGGGTTTGGGGGGTTTTTTTTTTTTTTTTTTTTTGGGGGGGGGGGGGGGTTTTTAAATTTTGCTTTTTTGGTACATTTTTTTGGGTTTTTTTAAATAAAATATTTTTTTTGCATGGTTTTTTTAAAAAAAAAAAAACTGTTTCATGCAAGCTTTTTAGTTTTTCCCCAAAACACGGCATCCTTTTTTTGGGGAAAATTTTCGTGGGGGGAAATTTTTAAAAAAAAAAAAAAGGGAAAAAAAAAAAAACTAAAGCCAAACCCCCACTGCTTTAAAAAAGGGTTTTAATTACAGAATTTTTCCCCCTTTTGGGGAGATAGTAGATACATACTTCCTCCAAAAAATGCACCCTTTTTCTCTTAAAAGCCGGGGTTTTTAAAAAAAAAAACAAAAAAAAAAGCAAAAAAAAAAAACAAACAAACAAACAAACAAAACAAAACGCAACCCCAAAAAAAACAAACAAAATTTTAAAATATCCCCAAAGTCAGCCTTTAGTTTTTTTTTAAAAAAAATTTAAGATTTTTGCTGGTTTTAAAAGTATATGCACAGTTTTTTATTTTTTTTTTTCCCCTTTGGGGGGGGGGTTTCTTTTTGTGCTTTCTTTCTTTTCGTTGTTTTAATGGGAAAGTTTTTTTTTTAACTTTTTTTTGGTTTTTTTTTTTTGGGGTTTTTTTTATGGGGGGGTTTTTTTGTTGTTTTTTATTTTTGAAAATTTTTTTTGGGTTAGGGGGGGGGAAAGGGGGGGGGGAAATTTTTTTGGGTTTTTTTTTGGGGGGTTTGTTTGTTTTGTTGTTGTTGTTGTTGTTGTTTATTTGTTTGTTTTGCTGGGGGGGGGGGGGGGGGGGGTTCCCCCGGGGGAAAGGGGGGTTTTGGCAAAAAAAAATTTTTAGGCATGAGCGCCGAAGAAAAGAAAAACAATGAGACGAGGTTTTTTAAAAGAGGGGAAAAAAGGGGGGGGGGGATGAGGGGTGATTATGATTTTTTGGGGGGGGGGGGGTGGGGGGGGTATGATGAAAATTGATGATGATGGGGGATGAAGATAAAAGATGATGGGTGCGTTTTTTGAGGATGGTGATTTATAATAAAAGATGGTGATAATGATGATGGTGGGGAAAAAGGGCGATGGTGGTTTAAAAATTTAAAGATTTGGGGGGTTTTAATAGTATTGGGGGGGGTTAAAAAAAGATGGTGTAATGATGGGGGGTTTTTTGTGGTAGCCATTTCACAATAGACGCAAACTTTGGAAAAAATTTGGGGGGGGGCTAAAACTTTTTGGGGGTTCATTTATTGGCCCCCTCAAATCACCGGAAATTTGTTCCACTTTTAAAAATATCTTTTTTTCCCATTGTCATTTTTTCTGCCGGTTTTTTTCCCTTTTTAAATTTCAGATTTCCCTTTTTTTTTTTCCCCTCCCCTCTCTCTCTCTCCCCCCTCCCCTTTTTTCTCTCTCTCTCCCCTTTTTCTTCCTTTTCTCTCTTCTCTCTCTCTCTCTTTTCTCCCCTTCCCCAATTGCTCTCTCTTTTTCTCTCTCCCCTTTTTTCTCTCTCTCCCTTTCCTTCTTCTCCCCCTCCCCCTCTCTCTCTCTCTTCCCTCTTTTCTCTCTCTCTCTCTCTCTCTCCCCTTATTCCCATTTTCCTCCCCTTCCCTTTTTCGAAACAATTTTTTTTTTTTCTTCCCCCCCCTTTGGGGGTCCCCCCCTTTTCCCCTTTTTCGTGGTATTTTAAACAACTTTTTTGTAATTTTTTTCCCCCCCCCCCCCCCCCCCCCCCCCCCCCCCCATAAAAAAACTTTTATCTTTTTTTTGGTTTCCCCCACAATGAAACCCTTTTTGTATGTCATAGGGAAAAGGGTCTTTCTAGAAAATTTACCACTTTTTTCTACAAAAAGGGGATTTCATAGAACTCTCCCGGTTTTCCCCCGATGTGTAAAAAAAAAAAAAAAAAAAAAAAAAAAACCCAAATAA
>CM060321.1:4930930-4935101 GCA_030674155.1 Stramonita haemastoma | reverse complement strand
ATGTATGTAGTGTATTGTGTTTTGGTTCGTGTTCGTGTTCGTGTGTGTATTATGTCTGTATATATGTTAGTATGTGTGTTCATGCGTGCGTGCGTGAAAATGCACGCATGCGTGCGCGTGTGTCCATATATTTTTCTTTGTGTGCACATACGCACATGCGGTTATAATAACACTGCATGTCCAATCATACATGAACAAAAATGCAAACAAACGGGGGACACTCAACTGTTTCTAAATTCAGTGCGTAAAACTAGGAACCATCTTTTATGCCTTTCAATATGCATAGATTCGATTTGTGTTTTGCTGTCTTATGGTATTTTTTGGTTTCTTATTTCGGATTGAAGGAAATAAATGAAATCTCTGCAGTACGATTTCTCTGACATGGTGGTCCTGACATTTCTTTTTTTTTTCTTTCTGCTATTCCAGACACTTCCAGTGGCTGTTTCTTTTCTCCTAACAGTCTGAATGCTTTGGCTTGATTTTATTTGCATTGAAATGAAGTATTAAGAGTGACTCTCTCTCCTCTCTCTGTCTCTCTCTGTTAGTGTTTTGGTGTGTGTGTGTGTGTGTGTGTGTGGTGTGTGTGTGTGTGTGTGTGTGTGTGTTGTGTGTGTGTGTGTGTGAGTGTGTGAGTGTGGTGTTGTGTGTGTTTAGTGTGTGAGTGTGTATTATTTGTTGTGTGTGTGTGTGTGTGTGTTTGTGTGTGTGTGGTTGTGTGTGTGTGTGAGAGAGAAGAGAGAGAAGAGAGAGAGAGAGAGAAGAGAAGAGAGAGAGAGAGAGAGAGAGAGAGAAGAGAGAGAGAGAAAAGAGAGAGAGAGAGTGAGAGAATTTTTTATTTTTTATTTTTCAAGGGTAACAGAGAGAGAGAGAGACAGAGAGAGAGAGAGAGAGGAGAGAGACAAGAGAGAGAGAAAGAGAAAGAAGAGAGAACAGAGAGACAGAAAGACAGAGAGACAGAGAGAAATACCTGCACACAGACAGACTTACAGTCTAGCAGATGAACAGAAAGATACAGAGTAACACACAAGCAGGATGGTACAAAAGACAATCAGACGAAGGCATACAAAAACAAACAAACAAACTCTTCAGATTCAATTTCTTCACAATTCAATCCAGGAACAAGATGACCGCTTCAAATTACTTAGTGTTGGATTTTCCTCCCTCAGAAAACACACGCCACACACACACACATACAACACACACAAACACACACACACACTCAACACACACGCACACACACACACACAAACACACATGAACGCGCGCCACACACACACACACACACACACACCAAACACACTCTCTACTACTACACACACACACACACACACACACACACAACACACACACACACACACGCACAACACACACACATCACACACATACACACACATACACAAACACACTCCTCTCACTCTCATACTACATCATTCGTTGAGGAAGAAACACCAGACTGTAATGATTACATCTTAGCTGAAACTCATTTACCCAGATTTTTCGTTGTTGGAGTCATCTGCCTAAAACCTAATAAACAGTGTACTCTTTTTTTTTTCTTTCTTCGGCTATGCTGCAGCTCTTAGGGGACCAGGATAGCCTGGTGGTTAGAGTGATGTGCTTGTGCTCTGCTGACCCAGGTTCGATTCTCGTTAAAGAGGATTTTTCCTCTGAAGTTAACATCAGTGCTGACTCCACTATCCCCAAAAGTCCTTCGGGATGAGACTGTAAACCGAGGTCCCGTTTGAGCACAGGTTAAAACCCGTTCTGCTTTTCAGAAGAGTAGGCCATTGTGTGCCGGTGGGAACAGGTGACAAAAATGACAGAACTGAATACACCCGAGGACTGGATGTAAAAAAAAAGAACATGGGTGCTTATTCCATTATACTCGATGTAAGAGAATAAAAGAAAGAAAGAAAATAAAGGTTCACCAACAGTGAGATTTTTTTTTTATCAATGAATGCGACCGTTTATATCTACCATTAAGGTAGCTGATGTCCAACTTCGGGTGAGAATTCTTTCTAAAAATAACTGCCTGCCTTCCTCAACCATTCTTCAACGATGAAGTAAACAAACAATCAAACAAACAAGTAAACAAACAAACAAACAGACAGACAAACAAACAAAACACACGCAAACAAACAAACATCACCGCACAAAAGTAAATAAACAAAAAAAAAAAAGTATACATAGAATCAAAGACAGAAAGTGAAATATCTGAAAAAAACCCAAAAACGTCCCCGCCAAAAAAAAAGCAGTTAGGAAGAGAGCTCTCTAGATGCAATATTTGGTGACAACAAAGGATTGACAAGAAAAGAAAGGAGAGAAAAATAAATGAACAATCAGTGTTAATACACTCTGCGTGCGCACGGACACACAAACGCACACACACACATATATACACACACAACCCCACACATACACGCCACACACACACACACATACACACATGCACGCACACATACACATACATACGCACGCACGCACACACACACGCGCGCACACACACACACACACACGCAAGCACGCACACACACATACACGCACACACACACATACACACACATGCACACAAATACACAGAGACTCCAACATGCTTGAAAGTTTTGAAGCAAAAAGAAATAAATTAAAAAAGAAAGATGTCAAAGTGGCACTTGGAATGCAATTTCTTGCAAGAGTAAATATTTAAAACAAAATGAACGAGAATAATGAAACAAAAAAGCAAACAAACAATCAACATCAACTGAACACACACACAAAAAATACACACAAAACTACAAACACACACACACACACACACACACACACACACACACACACACACACACACACACACACACACACACACACACACACACACACACACACACACACACACACACACACACACACACATTCTCACTCTCTCTCTCTCTCAGATACGCACACATACAGTTGCAACCAATATTTTTTTTTAAGTGTTTTCTTTTTGTTTTTGGGTGCCCTAATTCTGTGATCTTTATATCCTGGCGTTTTTACGCCAAATATTTCAAAACTCCCCCCCCCCCCTCCTCAGCCATACCTCCGATTTATCATGTTGCCTCCTCAGGGACAGAAGTCCACAGGGAGCCCATCATTTCAGACTGTTGTGGTGGGGGCCACCAGCCAGAAGGGCCCTGCACTACCGCTGGGTTACTCTGATCATGTTCAGCGGTTCCTGGTCTGAGCTCAGTGAGCATACTCATAATATAACACCACCTAAGCTGCAAGTACTGTTAACTCTTAAGGTGAAAGAAATCTCTTGGATAAACACCTTAGAGGAGGCTGGAACTCGGGTCCTGAGTTACCATCAGAACAGCATTTTGACTCACTGACCACTAGGCTATATTTGCCCCTTCCCTGAGACTATAACCGCTATTTTATTTTTGCCCCTCCCCTTTCCCTGTAACCACAAGGCCATTTTTGCCCCTTCCCTAAGACTGTAAACCACAAGGTCATATTTTCCCCCTTCCCTGAGATGATAAAAGCAAGGCTATTTTGCCTCTTTCCTGACACTGTAACAACAAGGCCATATTTGCTGTAACAACAAGGCCACATTTGCCCCTTCTCTGATCCTACGTAACAACAAGGCCATATTTGCTGTAACAACAAGGCCATATTTGCCCCTTCTCTGATCCTACGTAACAACAAGGCCATATTTGCTGTAACAACAAGGCCATATTTGCCCTTCTCTGACCTACGTAACAACAAGGCCATATTTGCTGTAACAACAAGTCCATATTTGCTGTAACCACAAGGCCATATTTACCCCTTCCCTAAACTGAACCACAAGGCCATATTTGCTGTAACCACAAGGCCATTTTTGCCCTTTCCCTAAACTGTAACCACAAGTCCATATTTGCTGTAACCACAAGGCCATATTTACCCTTTCCCTAAACTGTAACCACAAGCCATATTCTGTAACCACAAGGCCATATTTACCCCTTCCCTAAACTGTAACCACAAGTCCAATTTGCTGTAACCACAAGGCCATATTTGCTGTAACCACAAGGCCATATTTGCCCCTCCCAGACCCTGTAACCACAAGGCCATAATTATTCGTGCTTTCCATCCCTCTTACTGTTTTTTCCCTTGTCTGTAATTGGTACATCTTTAATCCCCAGCTGCTGTTTTCTCCGCACATTCACGCCCATTTTTG
>CM060321.1:4915284-4923330 GCA_030674155.1 Stramonita haemastoma | reverse complement strand
GTTCTTTGTCTGGTTGCATTAGATAAGAAAGGAATAGGCAGTTCAGCCTGCAAATGGTCTGTCGATTAGGAGCAGTCTGCCAGACACACATGTTCCCTATTGTGGAGAAAAACTAACTGGTACCGACCGTGGTGTGAAATGATGGCATCATAAAGATCTGACACTGAAGTTTGAAGTATCATCCAGCTTACTTTTTTTTCCCCTACCGTTTTGTACTGAAGTCGTATCTGAAAATAGGAAACGACGTTTTGGAGACATTGTTGGAGTTTTACTGTATAGTCGCAGTTTTTAAATATTTCCTTATTAATGGACGAAATTTTCGTCCATTTTTACAATTTTATTTTCGGTCTAAAGTATTGGTGCATTTATTCTGTCCTTTTTTATAACTTTAATTGTAATCTGAAATATTGACATCACCTTTTACAGCAACACACATAGTGATATGTATGATATTGGGTGTCCTCAGCCGTGTACAAATGTATGCCCAATGGCTGTAAGAATTAAAAAAACCCAATTCAAACTGACTTTCTGAAGCAGAACTACAGTTACAAAAAAAGACTATCTCAAAAATCGAAAAGACAGAAAGAACACAGATAAAACAAGTTCCAAGTGCACACGTTATACTTACCTGACTTATGTTATCAGTGCATTGACAGAAACCTTCGATACAGCTACAGGGAAATTCACTCAGGACTGTTACCCTGCTTTGTGCCTGTACAAATGGGTCTGCACCATTTCATCCTTCTCCTCAGGGCGGCGCCATTTTCTACAAGGGTGTGACAATTCTGGTAATTCTCTTTCCTTGTCCAGCCAGCAGAGAGTGGTTTCAATCCTCCATCCTGCACTTTGGCAGTTTGTGCTGGATGACATTGTCTGATGTGTGTGTGTGTGTGTGTGTGTGTGTGTGTGTGTGTGTGTGTGTGTGTGTGTGTGTGTGTGTGTGTGTGTGTGTGTGTGTGTGTGTGTGTGTGTGTGTGGTGTGTGTGTGCAGAACTCACTTAGGCTTCTTCTGTTGTTCAGTGTCTGAAAAGGTCAGAGAGTGTTTAAGCAGCAAAGCTGGCAAAATGATATTTTGATTTGATTTTTGTATTTTGTATTTGTATTTTGTACCACTTTTTGTCACAGCAGATTTCTCTGCGTGAAATTCGGGCTGCTCTCCCCAGGGAGAGCGCGTCGCCACAAGTGCAGCGCCTACCCATTTTTTCTCTTTTTCCTGCATGCAACTGTATTTGATGCAGAGGAGCTGCAGATATAGTATGTTGCCTGATGCAGAGAAAGTTGTGTTTCTGTTACCTTGTTTTCATTATTGCTGCAGTATGAAAATATTGTCACTGTAAGAACAAATACAGCAATTTAAAATATAGAGACATACCTACCTACATAGTTCATCATTAAAACGAAAATTGTAATGCAAAATATTTGATTGATCTGCTTATATTTTTTATGATTAGAAATTTGGATGCACTTTGATATATGATGTCCTGCCTACTTTGTAATTTATTGGAATTTAAGTTGTACTTTGAATGTTGACTGTTTATTGTGCCCATAATTAGCATTTTGATTGCAATATAAAATATTGACATCCCCGCTCTTTTCGTTGTCGGATCTGTAGCTGCAGTCTCAATTTGGTGATCTCCTTATACTGTCCATTATTGAAACTTTAGCTGCAATCTTAAGAATAGACTTCCTTACTTTTACTTCTAAACAAATAATTCTATTATGATAAATAGTGTCATTACCTTAGTACACTCTATAGCTTTAAGCAAAAAAAGTGATACGTCTTTTAAAGCAGGACTAAGGTAGACAATCATTATTCATAAGCTAGTCAGACAGAAAAGGCTAAGAAAAAAACAAGTTCCAAGAGTACAAGCACTTCCTATTTTACCATAACTGTTTGCACTGTCGTGTTTAGACACCATCTCTGAGGAAAAATCGGGGAGTTGGAGTCCCCAGGGCGGCTCGGGGCTGTAGGTATATGGCAACGTTCCGGTGGCCCCTGCGACGGTACTGGAACCATTTGTATCGGTCATTGCCTTTCCAATGGATCATTCCAGTGGCGTGGAGAGGGAGGGGGGGTCTGCTGCATGGGTAACAGTTTTCCCTCCATACTTTCTTACCCAGGCTTTGCGCTCTAAAGACTAAAGATGGGTACCTGCTACTATTGCACCAGGATGCACCAGCTCCCTGTGGGCATACTTCATGGATGTACATTCTGACAGGACACTTCCCTGAGATATGCACATTCACTCAGAGAGTCTCCACCATTTACTCTTTTGTCATGGTGATGCTCTTTTTACACTTGTGTCACAGGTCCGAGGGGGTGGGATAGCTCAGTGGTCAGAGCGCTCCCTTTCCCCCAGTCAAGTTAAGCAGCGTGGAGCGTGGTTACCAATTGGATGGGTGACCGTTTAGGCTTCTTGGCTTCAGTACAGTTCCCCCCCCCCCCAGTTCACCCAGCTGTAAATGGGTACCTGCCCTCTTTAAGGTCAGGGAAGGTAAAGCAGCGAGGGAGAGGAGATGGGCGCCGCCCTCAATATGCTGGCCCCTAGAGAAGCTGAAGTTTTTGGTGCCTCGCTCCCCTACGACCACCTAGGTTATGGGACACCTTTACCTTTACCTTTTATCACAATTCCTTTAATTATTTTCTTTGTAAAACAGAACTCTTTTTTCTTTTCTTCATTGTGCACGCTTGCTTTTTCTGATGTGTGGTGTTGTATGATGTATGTGCATAAATCACGTCACCTTCTTCTACTGGTCCTCATCCGTCTGCAAAAAAAAAAGAGAAGAAGATAGACTAGCAGGGCCTGCAAATGGCATTTTGGTTAGGAGGAAATGGACAGACGCCGTGCAGTTGTTAATAGAGTTTGTTGCCTGTACTGCCTGCAGAGAAAGTTCACATTCTGTTACTTTGTTCATCCCTTTGACTTTTTGTGCTGTCTGAAAGGATGAAGAGTTAATGATGCAGTGTGAACTTTTGACTTATTTACTTTGTCTTTTACTGCGCTGACCTTTTTACATTCAGGTAAAAGATGAAGTCAGAAATGTGAACTGGCCTTGTTTGTCTTTTATTAGAATGTTATGCTTCGATCATCATTTCCGTATATTTTAAACCATTTAAGCTTCATATGCTTTTTAAAATACTGAATGCTATTTTTTTTTTACATCGTGATGATTTAAATTGCAGCTTGAAATGTCATGTATCTATAATTTTTAATCCTTAGCATTAAGATGCAGTATCAATGATGCACTGACCTTTTTACATTCTTGTCTATATATATAAACTCAGCTTTATGTTGAAATATTGATCTGTTAGCGTTGTCCAATGTTAGAAATGTTGCTGGTATGTTGATCTTCTTTTTCTTTTCCTTTTCCATTGTGTTTGCAATCTGAGATGTAGACCTACTTCCTTTAACGCACAAACACATAATTATATGCAGGAGATATGTTTCCTTTCATGTGTGAAACACCTACTCATTAGCCTTATAAAAAAAAAAAACGGATAAATTTTCAAAGCAGAGCTAAGTGAAAGGATGTGTTATCCCAAACACAATGGAATAGAAATAATCCTAAAAAGACAAGTTTCCAGCGCGCAGAAGTTTTCAGTACTAATGTTGTTGTCACTCCTCTTACCCACCATTCCGCTTCTTAGCAAACAGGGACGTTAACCCAGGGCATAAACCCCAGAGTTACGTGCCCTTGCAAATGGGGTAGTCACCAGTGCGCCTATTTTCTCGGCAATACCATTTCCCACTACAGAGTGACAATGCTGTTGATTCTTTTTCAATGTTTTACAGATCTCTTTTCCTTTTCTTCACACTGCACCATGGCTGTCTCTTTCTGTG
Organism: Stramonita haemastoma; assembly: GCA_030674155.1. Classification (NCBI taxonomy): domain Eukaryota; kingdom Metazoa; phylum Mollusca; class Gastropoda; order Neogastropoda; family Muricidae; genus Stramonita; species Stramonita haemastoma. The sequence goes on along the minus strand of CM060321.1, from coordinate 4,919,488 downwards.
GTGTTGTCTGGGCAGTATGCAGAACCCAATGAAGCCTTTTCTTCTGGTTATCGTCTGCCTGACAGAGAACAAAAGGGTCATTAAGTGAAAGAGGTTGTACGAGTCAGTTTAGTTCAGAGCAAGCTGGCAGACTTGTCGCATTAATATGCAATGCTGTTGTCTGTTGTTTAGGAAACTAAGGTTCCATTACTTTGTTCACAGCTAGAACTCTACTTGCAGTGTGAAATATGGACCTATTTACTTGTTCTTTTTGTTAGAGTTTTGAGTTACTGATGGAAATGTCGATTGTTCACTGTGTGTGTGTCAAAGGTACCTAAGGCCAAAGTTGTACAAGTTGACGAACAGTTTTGTTTGTGGAAAGATTTATGGTTGAAGTTTTGTATTTTGAACCACTTTATGTCACAGCAGATTTCTCTGCGTGAAATTTGGGCTGCTCTCCCTGGGGACAGCACGTCGCCACAAGCGCAGCGCCTACGCAGTTTTTTCTTTTTCCTGCATGCAACTGTATTTGTTTCCCTATCAGGGTGGCTTTATTCTACAGAATTTTGCCAGGATCAACCCCCTTGTTGCCGTGGGTACTTTTACGTGCGCGAAACAGTGATGTGTAACACACGGGACCTCGGTTTATCGTATCATCCATAAGACTAGCACCCAGACCACCACTCAGGGTCTAATGGATGTAGAAAACGTTTTGGGCCCAAACGGGGTACGAAGCACCGCACACACCGACCCGGACTTTTTGCTTTCTAGGCAAGGCGCGTTACCACCTAGACCACCTAGTTTCATAGGTTGATTTACTTACTTTGTCCATTCTTTATATAGGTTGCATAATGAAATGTTGGACCTAAATTGCGGTATGATAAAAAAATTATGTTGGCTCATTTACTTACTTCATCGTAAGAACTTGATATGAAGTTTAAAAATATTAAGTCACTCACTTTGTCCTTGGATACAAATACAGATGTTGTTCAAAATACTGACCTATTTAATTTGTCCATTTTTTTAAATGTTAGTTGGAGTTCACATGCTGATTTGAGTTTGAATAATACATAATTCGGATTTTAGTTTTATTTTAAATTATTGGCCTATTTACTTGTAACAGATTGGACATTATTATGTGATGTCCCATCTCTGCACAGCTTCTTGCGTGGGTACAGCTAGCCAGTTAGGACGTGATCTCTAAAAAGAGGTTGCATAAATTCTATCGTTCACCATGAAGGCTAAGAGTATGCAATGGAGGGCTTTCGACCACCACCCAAGGAAACAGAGCATCGCACAATTCGCAGGTGTGTCCAGATTTAGTAACACAACGCTGCGACAGGGCTCTGATCTCATGGGAGGTAATCTACAAACCACTCCATCACATACTTTATTCATTGTTTAATTAAGCTTTCGTTTTTGCTAATACAAGAGCTAATAGCTGATCATGAAGCATCATTCAAGTCCAGAGACAAACCCCCCTCCCTCTCTGTCTTGCCTCGGCCACTTGCCCATGATCACACACACACACACACACACACACACACACACACACACACACACACACACACACACACACAACCCCCCCACCCCCACCCACACACAACACACACACACAGACACACACCCACACACAACACACACACGAACACACACACAACACAAACACACACACACAACACACCCCCCCACCCCCCACACATACACACACACACACACACACAATACACACACACAACCCCCCCCCCCCCACACACACGCACGCACGCACAAACATCCCCCCACAAACACACACAAACACACAAAAAACACACACACAGAGCCTCACACTCACACACACAACTGAAGTTGGCTGTGGCTAGGATAACTTTCACAGCCTCATGATACCACACCACACCACACCACACGGGCTATACTTTCAGCCACACAGGGCAGAGGCCGGCGCTTCATTTCCGCCTCTCCTTCAGTTACCCTGATCCACTGCAAATGGCACCGGCTTCAAAGCAGCTTAATACAGCTTTTGTCTTTGATTTTACCTTGATTACAAGAGAGCTAGAAGACATTTTTTATTATTATTTTTTTTTTTTTACTAGCCACCATGGAGGTGTGGTTAGCTTAAAGCCTTGGTTTACAGGCTGGAAGGTCGCGGGTTTGAATCCCATAAAATCATAGGGATTTGCTGTTTAATGTCCACGGTGAGTTTGATGTAGGCTCAGTGGGAAGACTGGAACCACATAGTCCAAGCTTCATCACTTTACAGATGCGATCTGAGTGTTGGTCAAAGTTTAATGATCAAAGCTTCAGGTATTAGGATCTCTCGGGCCTGTTTGTTGTAAGGATTATATTGTGACAGGAAACGTAGAGGACAATCTTTTCAAACATCGATAGCAGCATCATTACATCATCCTCATCACCATTGATCATCATGCAATGAAAGAACATCGCCTCTGATTCCGTAGCCTTGATTGCTCATGTCTTATGGTGACTTCGGTTTGGGTTATCCATACACTTCTGTGCCTATGGTGAGTTTGTGTCAAAGCATTTGGGTTTGGGGGGTTGTGGGAGAAGGTCACTGGAAGGACGTTGTGGTGGTCACCAACCCGAGTGGGTGCCTCACTCAGTCTGGCTCCACGACTGAGCTATTACTGCTATCAGTAGAGGGGGGGGGGGGGTGCTTAGAAGGTGGTGTCCTGCATAAGTTATCTCAGAACAGACACCACTGAACGCCTCCAAAGTGACCCAGCAGCAGTGCAGGGACCCTCTAGCTGGTGGCCCCACGGCAGCCTGACATTGATGGGCTCCCTGTGGAAATCTGACCATGAGGATGTGACATAACAAATCAGGGTGTGGCTGGGGTGGAGAGAGTGAAATGAGCAGCATAGGAACAGCAGTACAGTAATGTCACAGGAGAGGAGAGCAAACGAAAACAAAGATGTTTTATTTTGACTTAGATACCTAACCATACACATTTGGCTATGATAGTCTGATGCTAAATATGCAGTCAGGTATGTTTAGTATTGCATCTGTTCAAAAATTCATCGTTGATTCCTGTAGAAAAGACACGATCGGTGTCTGAATTGTCTATTCTTTCTGAACTAATGGAGAGATCATCGCGCACGCACGCGCATATGTGTCTATATCTTTATTTTATTTTTTAAATTTTATTTTATACCTCTTTATGTTACAGCAGATTTCTCCACGTGAAATTCGGGCTGCTCTCCCCGGGTAGAGCGCGTCGCCACAAGTGCAGCGCCTGCCCATTATTTTAATTTTATTTTTTATATATACAGCCCCAAGCCACCCTGGGGACACCAACTTCCCGATTTTCCTCAGGGATGGTGTATAAACACGACACCTGTGTGCATGCTGGTTTTTTTTAAAATATAATTTTGTCATCTGCTCCAACCGGCACACAATGGCCTGCTCTTCCGAAAGGCAGAACGGGGTTTTAACGTGTGCGCAAGATGTTCTGCGTGCGTTCGCACACGGGTCCCCGGTTTATAGTCTTATCTGAATCTGTGTTTGATACTACTACACATGATAAAACTGATGTTGCCCTTGATGTGTGCACGTAGCTGTTTGAGTGGTATACTTTAATGAAGGAGGAAATTTGTATTTGATTACACACGAGTAAAGCAGAAGCATCAATTATGATTGAATACATAAACAAGCAAAAGAGACTCTAACATATTTCCGTCTTTGCTAATCTTGGGACGTTTCATGTGAATGTTAGAGCAAAAAATTAGTTATTAATTCTTTAAAATCCTTTTTTAACAGAAATAACAGATTCCAATTCATCGGCCAGGGGTATCTAAAACTTACACCTATCTTTAAAAAAGGTCTAATTCTTACGTCTTGCTATTCATATCTCACAGAACCCCATTTGCATACAAATGATGTAAATTTGGTAAATTCTTCAACCATGTATCATCTATACTTACTAAAAGCCAACAATATAAATCCTATTAATTGATTCTGAATATACCCTACGAACATAGAAATAATGTAAACTGGACAACTTCCTTAGCTGTGGATATCCCCAAACTTCAAACCACCATGTGTCCTATTTTCTCAGGCCCCTCAGTTGCAATAGCAGCAGAGTAACATGCCTGCAAATGGACGTTGCGATGACCTAGATACGGAACCTCCCTCTAGCGAAAGCAGCTGGTGCCGTAACCTTTTTGAGTTGAATTAAGTGGAAACCATTTGCCTATTACTGCGAGTT
>CM060321.1:4892812-4900312 GCA_030674155.1 Stramonita haemastoma | reverse complement strand
TAGAGAGAGAGAGAGGAGAGAGAGAGACAGAGAGACAGAGAGACAGAGAGACAGAGAGAGATAGAGGCAGAGAGACAGAGAGAGAGACAGAGAGAGAGACAGAGAGAGAGACAGAGAGAGACAGAGAGAGATAGAGAGAGAGACAAGAGAGAGACAGAGAGAGAGACAGAGAGAGAGAGACAGACAGACAGACAGACAAGCAGGCAGAGAGAGACAAAAGAAACAGAGAGAAACAGACAGAGACAGAGACAGAGACAGAGAGAGAGACAGAGAAGAAAAGAGTTTAGAATTCCCTTGAAACGTTAGCAGACTGGTGTTGTGTTTTTCACACTGTCTGAAACAGCTGACAGAGGGTTTAGCGAGGTGGAGAAGTGATTAGGAGTGGCTGTCTCTGAAAGATGGTTTGTTTTGGTTCCATTCTTTCTTTTTAGTAATCCTAATCTCTCTTTCTTTTTTTCCCTTTTTTTTTTGAAAACATGTTGAAAGTGTGAAAAGAAAGTAAGAAAAGAAAAATAGAAGGAAATGAATGAATAGATTAAAACAAGAAGTGTGTGTGTTGTGTGTGTGTGTTTGCGTGCGTGCATGCGTGTGTGCGTTTGCACACGCACGTGTATGCAACAATATGTTTGTTTATCTCTATGTGTGTGTGTGTGTCTGTTCGTCTGTTTGTCTCTTCTCCTCTGTCACGCTTTCTCTACCTCACTACCCCCCTCTATCTCTCTCTCTCTCTCTCCCACCCCCCTCTCTCTCCCATTCTCTCTCTATGTCTCTCTCTCCCATCCTCTCTATTCTCTTCTAACAAATAATCGCAGTTTTAGACTGGTCGTTACCAGGCCAAGCACAGCAGTAGTACGTACCACAAAAAAAACGTCCATTCAGAAATAGGCCTAGGCCTAACTCAGTTCTCCATCACTGTCCTTCGTTTCCCCACATAATAAGCAATGCTATGTGGGTGGTGTGTGGGGCTAGGCCAGCCCTGTGGAAGATGGGTAACTGTTACAAGACACAGACAGACAGTGATCCACTTTCCTGACACACACACACACACACACCTGGTTAGTGTTCGGTTGACACTGAACACCCTCAATCACTCCCCACCTCCCTTATCCCTGCTTTTTTATTTTTATCAGACTCTTGCAAAACATCCTTTGCTTTCACACAGGAAGGTGATTTTTTTTCTTTGTTCTGTTTTGCTGTCATACTTCTTGCTACAGGAGGACAGGATCGCTCCGTGGTCAGAACACTCACTTACACCCAAGCTAAGGTTAATTTAGCAGCATCGAGCGTTGTTACCAAGTGGATGGGTGACCGTTTGCGCACCTTGGCTTCAATATAGTTCCCCCAGCTTTCCCCCAGCTGTCAACGGGTACCTGCCCTCTTTAGGATCAGAGCATAGCGAGGGAGAGGGAGATGGACGCCACCATCCCTTCCCCCCGACCCCCCTCTCCCTCCCCCCCGCACCATCCCCCATACCCCTCCCCCACCCTCCCCTCCATGTCCACGCACTCTCCCTCCATCTCATCCCCATCCATCCAACCCTACCCCTACCCGTCTTCCCCACCCTCCTCACCCTCCATCACCCCCTGCTCCTCCCGTCCGCCCGCCCTCCCCACACCCCCCCACCCCCCACCTCCACCACCCCCCCTCCCCCGCCCCCCTCCCCTCCCCCCCCCCACCCCCTACCCCCCCCCCTCCCCCCTCCTCCCCCCTCCCCCTCCCCCCCTCCTCCCCCACCCTTTTCCACCCCCTCTCCCCCCCCCTCCCTCCCCCACCCTTTTCCACCCCTCCCCCTCCCCCCCCTCCCCCTCCCCCCTCCCCCCACACCCCTCTCCCCTCCCCCACCCTTTTGCACCCCCGCACCCCCTCTCCTCCTCCCTCCCCCATCCCCCTCTCCCCTCCCTCTCCCCACCCTTTTGCACCCCCTCTCCTCCTCCCTCCCCCATCTCCCCTCTCCTCCTCCCCTGTCTCCCCACACCCCCTCGCTCCCTCCCTCCCCTCCCCTGTCTCCCCCCCCCTCCCTCCCCCCTCCCCTCCCCTACCCCTCCCCTCCTTCCCCCCCACCCCCCTCCCCCCACCCCCCTCCCCCTCTCTCACCTCTCCTCCCCTCTCCCCACCTCCTCCTCCCTCGGCTTCTCCCTAGCACAAACATGGGAAGATAGACAACACATCACTCCAAAGCTCGGAGGATTAGAAGTTAGGGGCAGATCCCCCTACAGATCTGCAATTTCTAACTCGCAGCTTAACTTTTTGCCTTCACATTTTTACAACTTGTCATTAAACCAACAAGTTCAAATTCCAAAGGTGTCTTTTACTATATGTTCACAAATTGAAAAAACATCTATGCCTACAATCATTTACTTTCGCTTTGTACTTCTTTCAAACAGATCAATAGTAAGTCTACAATTTCTTATCAAAACTACTGTTTCATTTCCATCAGATGAAACCTTTGATCTGAACTACAAAGCAACTGCAAACAATTAAAAGGGATGGAACTCTTTAAAAGGATATGTAGCCTGTAAAGGGGAAGTAATATTGATATCAAGTAGCACACACACACACTTTTAGAATGATTTGGAACAATATTTATCACAAAATGCTTAACACTGCATATTCAACTTTCATCTCATGGCAAAATGTTAACCAGTTATGTTAAACTTTGACTTTATGCCGATGATACCATTTTACTCTCTACTACAAAGAAGGGTTACAAGATGTTTTAGACATTTTGGATACTTACTGCTCTCATTAGAAACTTGCAAATCTAGTGAAAACCAAAATCATGACATTCGGCCATAATAGATCTCGTAATAATTATGTAAAATAACAGAAAAGCATAATAATTATGTAAAATAGGAGAAAAGCCCTTGAAGTTCTTAACAGTTTTAAATATTTAGGAATCTTCAGTAGCAGTGGTAGTTTTGCAAAATGCAAGACAAATGCTTATGACAAAGCTACTTAAGTCATGTTTAATTGATAGGGACTGCATGGCAAAAAGAACTAAGTACACTTAAAATCGTTGTATGTGTTTTATTGTATTGATGTGAAATTATGGGCATATAAAATATAATGCATGAAAAATGCTTATGATAAAGCTGCTAAAGTCATGTTTAGCTTGATAAGGATGCACAGCAAATAGAACTACATAACATGTGGCACTTGATTTATTCCATAAAATTGTTGTACTTGTTTTGTTATATGGATGTGAAATTTGGGGATATGAAAATATAGCAATAATTTCAAAAGTTTCAGTAAAAGGTTTTAAAATATCAGTTTTCCTTTAGCCCTCTTGCATTCAGATTCTCTGAACACAAACTGCCCCTAGATTTGCATTCTATCATGAAATCAGGTCAGACACACATGCTTGCTAGCCTTTTCCTCCTTTTAAGTGCATACCAGCAGCTACAATTACTTCCAGATTCTCAGCAGGACTTCTAAGTCTAGCCTGATAGAGCTTTGACATGTGGTAGCAACTAGTGATGGTCACAGCCTGATGGAAATCTTGCGTGTAAATCCCAGAAAATGGGGATTTAGAGGGGGCAATTATTCAATCCCAGCAAATCTGGGTTCAGACTAAGAGGATAGTATATAGAGAAACTGGCAGATATCCCTTGTTTGGTCTCTGTTCAAATTGTGCGTTTCTGGATGCAGCTGCTCCACTTCCAGTATGAAAAGCTGCCATCAGGTGTTTACCAGATGATGATAGATTTACTTGACAAATACTTGATTCAATCAGCATGGCTAAATATTGATAAACAATATCTTAGTACAAAGCGGATTTGACTTTGTGGGAGAGACAGTTATGTTCAAGTATGAATTTTCTTCAAGTATTTAAAAGTTGACATATTTAAGTTAAAATTTCACATATCAAAGCCTTCTTAATAGAAAGTTTTGTTAATGAATGAAGAGGTGAGCCGTGGGATAATAGAAGATGCCTTTATTATAGAAATTTGAAGATTGATTTTGGTAAGGAAAAATATATAACTTGTCTACCAGATATATATGTTTATGCTTTTATAAAAAAAATTGTTGTACTTGTCACAGGCTTCCAATTGAGGATGGACATTTCCATAACATACCACAGGAACAAAGAATGTGTTAAAAATACAATATATCTGTTTTATGAGATGAATTTTATTTTATGATGGATTGTCCTCACTTTATAAATTTACAACTAGATTTTAATCCTCTGCATTTTCTTCAACCCTTGTCCAGTTATAAATTTTGAAGGCTGATGAAGTGTAAATCTCGAAAAGATCTCCTGGGTTCTGCAGGTATTTCGTGAAAATTCATTTGTTGTCATTCACATGTGTACATTGTGTATTTTATAGAAATTGATAGAGTTTAAAAAAATGTTCTGAGGTTTTAATGCTATTTGTTTTTCATTTTGTGATGATCTCATTTTGTTCTGGCACCATTGGAGGATGAAATGTCTGTCTTTTTTGCCTAGTGGTTATAAACGTACACTTTGTTTTGTTTGAAATAAGAGACATACGATGAGTTCTGTCTATTCAATAAGTTTATCAATATCTGCCTGCATATCACTCACAAGCTGGTTTGGACCAATGCTGTTACATTGAATTAATGTATCATCAACAAATATTTGATGTAAACAAGGAATATGCAGAGGTACGTTGTTATTATTAGAGATAGAGAAAAGTGGTCCTAGTATTGATCCTTGTGGTAATCCGTATTTCACGGGTAATAAGATGGATCTCCTAGGCCTAATTTCAACAAGCTGTTGATGATTACTGAGAAATGGGGGCAAGATCTTAATGCTTGGTTGGAAATGTTATGGCATTTTAATTTTTGAATGAAAAGAGAAATTTAAGTATACTGCAGATGAACGTTGCTCAACTGTATTTAGAGTTTTTGACACATTCTACGTGCCTGATAAAACATTTTAAAGGCAATATTACCTCCCCTTCAAAGGCTATTATAAAGAGTGAGATTCCTTTTTATTGTTTGAAGTCACTGAGAATTCCAGAGAAAAGTCTGTATATAATTGAAATGAAGCATCAGTTTTTACGTAAAATTGTAGACTGTGCTGTTTAGCTATCTGAAACAAGGTGGTGAACCAAAATGTTTGAAAGTAAGCTTTTATTTTCAAATCCTGAAGAGACATAGATAAGGACACCTTTAAATTGTGGAAGTGTTAGTTTAATATATATGTTTTAAAAGTTTGATGACAAGTTAAGCTGTGAGTTAGGAACTGCAGGTCTGTAGGGGGATCTGGGGGGTGGAGGGGGGAAGGGGGGGGAGGGGTGTGGGGGGAGGGGGAGGGAGGGGAGGGGGAGGGTAGGGAGGGGTAGAGAGGGGTGTGGGGGAGGGGGGAGGGAGGGGGGAGGGTAGGGGGGAGGGTAGGGGGGGGGAGGGGGGGAGGGAGAGGGTAAGGGAGGGTGGGGGAGGGAGGGGGGGGGGAGGGAGGGGGGGGAGGGAGGGTGAGAGGGGGGAGAGGGGGTGGGTGGGGGGGGGAGGAGGGGAGGGAGGGGGAGGGGGGGAGGGGGGGGAAGGGAGGGGGGGGAGTGGGGGATGGGGGAAGGGTGGTGGGGGGAGGGGAGGGAGGGGGAAGGGGGGAGGGGGAAGGAGGGATGGGGAGAGGATAGTGGGGGGTGGGTGGGTTGGGGGCGGTGGAAGGATGGGAGGGAGTAGAGGGGGAGGGTAATATTTTAAAAAAATACACAAACGATTCACAAACGATATGGACTTTGTGATCATCCTATTTATAGCTATATAATGGAATGGTCAGCAAAGAAAACTTGAGCCTATCTCTGATTAGTTCGCGGAGGGGTCTGACCCTGAAACTGCGAGTGACGCAAAAAACGAGACTGCGCGCGTGACTGAAACTCCGGCCCGCAGGCGAAATCGACAGAAAGCAGTTCGACATAAAAAAGTATCTTTACGTAAAATCCCCCCCCCAAAAAAAAAACCCAACAACAAACTTTTTATCAAAACCAGTGGAATGTAATCGGGAAGGGTTAATTTACTAGTTTGTGTAGTCAGAAATTTTGAAGCAATTACTTTGCACCAAAAATAAAATTTTCTTGGATTATAGAGAAGCTGAGGTATTTGATGCCTCGCTCGCTCCCTTACAACCACATAGGTTATGGCACACCTTTACCTTTTTACTTCTTGCTATATACCTAGGGATCAACGTCCTCCTAGGTCACCCCATGTGGCCATTAGTTGTTGATATGCTGAATGACTTCTTGATGTCTGCAGTCTAACTTATGAAGGTTGTTGCGTGCGATCAATATGTCTGTCTCGAGCCTCAGGCTCATCAGGCCAGTGCTTATCCCGGTTTCTGTGGCGTTAAGCGACTGAGAGTCATAGACTCTCCCCTGGATAGGACGCCAGTCTATCGCAGGGTTAACCCCCAACACAAGGTTGGTACCCCTTTTACACCTGGGTGGGGTGAGAAAATAGCCGTAAAGTGCCTTTTCCAAGGGCACAACGCCATAGCCGAAAGCTGGGATCGAACCCACAACCTTTAGATTCCGAGTCCAACGCCCTAACCACTAGACTAGACTACAGCGGCGGCCTGATCAATATGTATCATAGGTAATTTAAAGGGTCTCTGCCTGGGAGAATAATATTCTTTAACTTCTGCTTCTGTTTATTTATTTATTTTATTTATTCATTCTTTTATATCGAGGATAATGGAATAACCACTCACGTGCTTTTTTTTTTTTTTTTTTTACATCCAGTTCCCTTGTGTATGCAGTTTTGGAAATGTCATCTGTTCCCACCCGCACACAATGGCCTAGCTAGTCTTACGAAAAGCGGAACAGGATTTAACGTGTGCGGAAGATGTTCTACGTGCGTTCGCATACAGGGCCTCGGTTTATAGTCTCATCCGAAGGACTTTTGGGGAGAGTTGAGTTTCTGTGTGTGTGTGTGTGTGTGTGTGTGTGTGTGTGTGTGTGTGTGTGTGTGTGTGTGTGTGTGTGTGTGTGTGTGTGTGCACGCGCGCGCGTATATGCGTGCGTGTCTGTGTGTATTAGATCTATGTGTTTGCGTTGTGTGTATGTGCATGTGTGTGTGTGTGTTTGTGAGTGCGTGCGTGTGTGTGTGTGTGTGCGTGTGTGCGCGCGCGCTGTGTATATATGTGTGTGCGCGCGTGTATGTTGTGTGTGTTGCATATGTGTTGTGTGTTGTGTGTGTTGAGTTTTATGTGTGTGTGTGTGTTGTGTGTGTTATGTGTGCGTGTTTATGTGTGTGTGTTATGTGTGCGTGTTTGTGTGCGCGTGCATGCATGTGTCTGTCTTTCTGTCTGTCACTCAGTTTCAGGTCCAGATGATAAAATCCCACTGTTTCTTTCCATTCTCTCTCTCTCTCTCTCTCTCTCTCTCTCTCTCTCTCTCTCTCTCTCTCTCTCTCTCTCTCTCTCTCTCTCTCTCTCTCTCTCTTCTTTCTTTCTCTCTCTCTCTCTCCTCTCTCTCTCTCTCTCTCTCTCTCTCTCTGTCTCTCTCCCTGTCTCTCCCAGTCTTGTCTGTCTGTCTG
>CM060321.1:4882812-4887812 GCA_030674155.1 Stramonita haemastoma | reverse complement strand
ACACACACACACACACACACACACACACACACACACACACACACACACACACACACACACACACACAGACACACATGAAGAACGCTTGCAGAACAACTTGCGCCACGTTAAATCCTGTTCAACTTTTCGTAAGAGTAGGCCATTGTGTACCGGTGGGAACAGGTGACAAGATTTACAAAACTGCATGCACAAGGGGACTGGATGATAAAATGCACATGAGTGCTTTTTCTATTATCCTCGATATAAAAGAATAAAAAAAGAAAAAATAATAAAACGCACACACACATACTGTTTCTATCTGTGTCTGTCTCTTTCCTTTCCTCCCTTAGTCAACATCAATGTAGAGATAATGATCAAACAAAGCATCACAATGTTCATTCCAGACCTATTGGCCTGACATCCATCATTTCTTCAGTGAAACCAGTAATGGGCTGTGAAAGCCAATGTGGTTTATTTATTTGATTATTTATTTATTTTATTTTCATTTTATTCTTTTATATCGAGGACAATAGGATAAGTACTCATGTACTTTTTTTTTTTTTTTACATCCTGTTCCAGTGTGTATGTAGTTGTGTAATCGTCATCTGTTCCCACCGTCACACAATGGCCTACTCTTACGAAAAGCGGAACAGGATTTAACGTGTGCGCAAGATGTTCTGCGTGCGTTCGCACACGGAGCCTCGGTTTACAGTCTCATCCGAAAGACTTTTTGAGGGGGAGAGTGGAGTCAGCACTGATGTAACTGAAGGGGAAAAATCTCCTCGAACAGGTAATCGAACTCGGGTCGTCAAATTGCCAGCGTAATGTTCTGACCACTAGGCTATCCCGTCTCCCACATGGTTCATACACGGAGAACAATACACAGATGCAACCACGGTTTTTTTTTTTGCAATCCCTTCCTTCCTAATACTTTTTAACTGAGACTCTTATCCAGAGCTATAATTATTTCATACGTTCTCTCTCTCCTTTCTCGCTCCTTGCAAGGCGGGGAAATGTAAATGCTTGGAGTCGGTTTGACGAAAAAGTCACAGTTGTACGACTGCAGTGTTCCGAGCTGACTTACCGTTGTCCGATGAAATCCGCGTTCGGAGAAATGATCAGACAACAGGAACGCAATTGTACTGCTGCTCTCTCCCGAATACTGTTTTCATACTGACAATATAACGCAAAAAACAAACAGAAAATAACTGAGAAATAATGAAGGATTTTAGCTTAAATGAGCTACATTTCCGCGGGTTTAGTTCAGAATGAAAGATTTTTAGAATGATGAAGAATTTTAGCGGGACCGACCTCTATATATGTAGACGAGTAACGGTTCAAAGAGCACAGAATTGTATTCCTGCGTAAGTATAGATAATCTCCCTTGTTGGTCTCTAGCGCTGCGAAAAGCGTGTTTACCTTCTGAGAGTTCACCGGAAGTGACCTATGACTTTGTGATTGGTTAAAAACGGCAGTCATGTAGCATTTTCATGAAACCGGTCCCACGTGCGCACGCACAAGCGAGCACACGCTCGCGCGTGCTCTCACACACACATTCGATTTCCGTTCGAGGAAGTTTTTCTCCTGGAGTTAACATCAGTGCTGACTCCACTCTCTCCCAAGGTCCTTCGGATGAGACTATAAGCCGAGGCCCCGTGTGTGAACGCACGCAGAACATCTTGCGCACACGTTAAATCCTGTTCCGCTTTTCGTAAGAGTAGGTCATAGTGTGCCGGTGGGAACAGATGACATTGACAAAGCTGCATACACACGGGGACTGGATGTAAAAAAGTACAAGAGTGCTTATTCCATTATCCTCGATATAAAAGAGTAAAATCAAATCAAAAACACAAACAGGTGCACGGGTGAACACGATCAAAATAATGGAACACACAAACACTCAAAGTTATAAAACTAAGGAATACTTTCAACACTTCTTAAAGTCAGATAAAAAACAAAACTTTCCCAACTTTCAACATGGACACATCATCCAAACTTTGTTTTAAAAGTAATTGGGCAAAAAACCAGTATATTTTGCAAAAGTGCGAAGTCCGTATTTGTCCGCACATAACCCCCCTCTCCCCCCCCCCCATACTCGATCATTCTCTGGAAAAGACTGCATGTTTACTGCCATGACACTATCAGCTTTTTTGCTGCACACACACACACACACACACACACACACACACACACACACACTTACACACACACACACTTACACACACACACACACACACACACACACACACACACACACACACACACACACACACACACACTTACACACACACACACTTACACACACACTTACACACACAACACACACACACACACACACACACCACACACACACATGCACTCTCTCCATCCTTGACTGTACATGTCTACAGTTCTGTTTACTTCTCATGCACTTAGGACAGAGCCAGGTTTTATAAGGTATTTCTCCTGGTGCTAAAAAGCCGGATCTCCGGTTGCGTGTTGGTCAGATGTTCACGGACTCCTGTGGCAAAGTTCGAAGATGCTGAGAGATCTTTCGAAACGCTAAGAGCAGAGTCAGGTAGGTGTCGACTCTTACTTTCGCGTGCATGAAAACAGACTATTGGCAGGCAGGCAGGCTGGTGGGCAGATACACAGAGACAGATTCACACCATGCAGATAAACATGGAGTTAGATAGACATGCAAAAGAGAACCTGCTAACTAGCTAACTAACTAACTAACTAACTAACTGACTAACTAACTAACTAACTAACTAACTAACTAACTAACTAACTAACTAACTAACTAAACTAACTAACTAACTAACTAACTAACTGAATGAATAAGCAACCAATGGAAAAACAAATACGTAGATCAATAATTAGATAAAGATATACATAATCAATTGAAAGTGAGTTTTGTCGATGAAATAAACAATACCAATAAATCCTCACAAATTGGAAGAATGTTGATGACAAATAAATATACAAAAATCTGAAAAGCTATTTCCTGCTAACTGCATAGCACCAATACTTTTTATGCCATTTTATTCTCATCATATTTTGATCAAATTATGAAGAATACATTGATCTCTCCCCTTTCTGGAGTGAAGCTAAAAAATCATAAGCCTACTTGAATATATTCAACTTTTACACGCACGCACACACACACACACACACACAACACACACACGTGCGCACACACACTCACCCACGCACACACATATACACACACACACTCACACACATACACACAAACACACACACTATCCATTATTTGCCCAAGACGATTTTACTTTCTAATCTCTTAAGTAAGCCTTGGCATTATCAAGTATCGCTCGACTGGAGGAAAAGAGCACAGCCCTATATGGACACGAGTATTTGCAATGTTTTTACTGAATTGGAAAATGTGGGCACATAGCTTGCCATGTGCATGTGTGAGCGCATGCTCTTGGGATGTATACAAGGCATCCATGTATCCAACGTCGCTGAATAAGAGAGAGAGAGAGAGAGAGAGAGAGAGAGAGAGAGAGAGAGAGAGAGAGAGAGAGAGAGAGAGTTTGTGTGTGTGTATGTATATGTGTGTGACACACACACAGACAGAAAGACAGATAGACAGCCACAACACACACACACACACACACACACACACACACACACACAAACACACAAACACACACACCACGCACACACACACATTGAACCCACAGACACACACACACACACAGACGCGCACAGAGAGAGAGAGAGAGAGAGAGAGAGAGAGAGAGAGAGAGAGAGAGAGAGAGAGAGAGAGAGACAGACAGACAGACAGACAGACAGACACAGACAGACAGACAGACACAGACAGAGACAGAGACAGAAATACAATGATCAATAGCTGGACTTGTGTCTTTGACAAGTCATTCATTTTGTCGAGATACAGAACAACCCTCTGACGATCAGTCAGAGTGAAAATATCCCATGAGGGAAGAAAGTACCTCAATTCAGTCATTGTCCCAGCGGGGAAAGAAGCACGGAAAAAGTCTCTTTTTTCTGTTGAAGTATTTCTTCTTTGCCACAAAGCCTATTGCTGTGTATTAGACATGTGGACATATGTTCTAGAGGTAACGCGCCTGACTAGAAAGCGAAAAGTCCAGGTCGGAAGTGTGCGGGGGTTCGAATCCTGTTTGGGCCCCCAACTTTCCTTCATTCAGTAGACGATGAGTGGTAGTCTGGGTGCTAGTCTTTAGGATTAGACGATAAAGCGAAGTTCTCTGTATTACACAATTATTTAGCGCACGTAAAAGAACCCACGGCAAGGAGAGAATGATCACTGGCAAAACTCTATACAAAAGTATGTAGAAAAAACAAGCCACTCTGATAGGGAGACAAATACAGTTGAAGACAGGAAAGGAAAAAAAAAAAAGGTGGCACAGCTCTTGTAGGTGGGAGGGGACACGCTCTCCCCACGGAGAGCAGCCCGAATTTCACGCAGAGAAGTTTGCTGTGACTTTAAGTGGTGTCAATTAATGTAAAATTAAAAAAAAGATATGAAACGTCAATGTATGGTCTTACTGGGATGGGAGACAGGGAGGTGTATTTGTATGTGGAATTGTATATAAGGATCACCATAATGGATTTTTCTCACGTCTAGTTCAAGTCATAGAGGTTTGGGTGAGAGAAACAGTAGAGTGAGAGAGTTGGCCTCATACAGATGTTTTGCTTTTGTTTCTTCTTTTCCTTGTTCTAAGGCTAGTCAACAGTTACGCAGGAAGAATATTGAGCAAAGTGAACACACACACACACACACACACACACATACACACACACACACACACACACACACACACACACACAATATATATATATATATATATATATATATATATATATATATATATATATATATATATATGTACATACATACATACACACATATATATTATCATACCCACAAAAATGGCATTTATGGCATGCAAGAACTCCATTCAGACAACTGCTTGTTCATGCTCGGAGTAAATCAGTGGAGAGGGCATCGCATTTTTTTTATATTAAATTACTCA
>CM060321.1:4847812-4877812 GCA_030674155.1 Stramonita haemastoma | reverse complement strand
AATATCTTCCAGTTATCATCGACCTCATTGTCATCTTCAACATCTACATAAACATCACCATCAGCATCTCTCTCTCTCTCTTCTCTCTCTCTCTCTCTCTCTCTCTCTCTCTCTCTCTCTCTCTCTCTCCTATCCTCTCTCCTCTCTCTCTGTCTCTGTCTGTCTGTCTGTCTGTCTCTGTCTCTGTCTCTGTCTCTTCTCTCTCTCTCTCTCTCTCTCTCTCTCTTCTCTCTCTCTCTCTCTCTCTCTCTCTCTCTCTCTTCTCCCTCGATTTTTTACACAACACATCAATGTACGCATCTGCATCTAACAGACTACAAACACCAAAAAATGACAATACCAACTAAAAAGAAGACTCCTAGATCCTACCTTCATAAAAAAACGAATCCAGCCCAGCCCACACAGTTCAATCCTCGCCAAACTCCAAGACTCAGTCCACAACGCACAGAGATTCAGGAATGGCCAACAGCGCCATCTGAAGGCGACGGAAACAATGTTCACACACACCTACCTCTGTCACTTAAGAAAGTGCTTCCACCTCTCTCAAGCAGGCTCACAAGTGGCCACTTACTTCCAACGTGTAGAATAAAAATGTGACGCTCCACCACATAATGAGTCACGTTGCACCAGAGGTCATGTTTTAGTTGTTATTGACAATGTAATCAAACTGCAATGAATTGGTTATACAATACCGAAACAAAACCAGATTGAAAATCGGACGATTTTATGAAAAGTTATTACAAGTTGAGTTGATAGACTGCAGGAAATGACAAAAATGAGAAATTGACAAGTTTAGTATCATAATAGGTGGTCAGAATGAGGGCTTGGGTATTTTTAAAACACACGTTTTAAGGCAAAAAAGAGACAAAATTATGATTTGATATTTCAATATGAGGTAGAATAATGGCTATACTTTTCATAATCCATCAAAATCTCAAAATTGCCAACTTGACCCCCACCTGCCTTTAAATGACTCCTGGCGGAAAAGTGGGTTATGTGCTGAGCGACTCATTTCCTGGTGGTGCGTCACATATGGCCAGACCTCAAGCATGGAAACACTGGGCTTGCATTTGGACCTGCTTTTATTCTAATGGCCATGTATTGCTGTCAGCAGTTTCGAATCTTTACACTACTCTCCAGAGCTCTGTAAAGGATGGTTTTCCCAGACAACGCCCGGATGGAATTGTGCGAGTGTAGTTTCTTGGTTGGAGGCTGGCAATGATGTAAACTTGTGTGTAAAGAACTGCCACTTGTTCTGGAAAGGAGAAAACTAGGTTATAATAATATGCTCTGCTCTCATTCTATGGTTTGCCAGTTTTTTTCTTCTGTATCTGTCTCTTACCATTGTAAAGAGTTACTGGAGCAGGACACTAGTTGTTTTTTTTTTGGTCAGGCTGTGTCTTTCGGACGAGTTAACCTGGTGAAGCCCATCCTTTTCTCGTTCCAGCGCATGCTGGGTATGTTTGTGTTTCTATAATCCAGCGAACACTGATAAGAATAGCGGGATATTTAACGTACATAATTGACATTGTGGTTCCATATGCACACAAGGGAATTAAGATGCTAGCAGGTCTGCATTTTCAGCTGATCTATGAGATTTCAAAAAAAAAGTCACCACCCTTGATTGTTCAGTTACCGCTGCCGAATTTCGTACCCACAGCTTTATGAACCCACAAAGTTGAAATCAAACACTCTGTCTAATCCTATTAAAAGATTTTAAAAGTCTGGTTTTGAATAGTTGAGAAACTGAACAGTTCAATGCAGAATACGTCGGGAACACGGACACACAGACACAGATAGACAGACAGACACGCAAACAGATGTACACACACACATGCACACACACACACACTAAACACACACGCACTCACACACACAACTTAAAACACACCACACACACACAAACACACACACACCACACACACACACACACACCACACACACACACACACACACACACACACACACACACACACACACACACACACACTTACACACACACACTTAACACACACACACACACACACACAACACACACACACACACACTTAAAACACACTTACCCCACCCCCACATTTACATCCATAACACAGCAGTATTGAACAGGGTTCAAGACCGCTTGCTACGCTAAACATGTTCCCCCCGTACACTAGGCCTGGGGGATAGTTGGAATGATCTTCCTCCGCTGCAGCAGTGCCAGTGTCGTGGGGTGCTTGTCAACCCACTAACAAGAGGCACACCACAGCAAGAAGACCAGTGTGCATGAATCAGGAACGCGTTCAGCTGGCACACCACTTTCCATTGTTGTTGTTGTTGTTGTTGATACTGCTGCTGCTGCTACTGTTGCTGTTGCTCTTCTTCTTGTTGTTTCTTCTTCTTGTTTTCTTGTTTTTCTTGTTCTTGTTCTTGTTGTTGTTTTTCTTCTTGAGGATGGTATTTTTTTAATACGACGACGACGACGACGACGACGATGATGATAAGATGATGATCGATGATGATGATGATGATGATGATATCAGACATCACTGCCGAGATTCGACTCCCAACAACTTCATGGGCTCAACAGGTTGAAGCCAGACAACCTCAACCACCCGGCTCTAGGCTAGCGGGCCTCGCTCGCTGGCTGAAGGCAAAAACTGTTTGGATGAAACTCATTCTTTTTTGTCGGTGGAGCATGAGCGTCAGTGCGGAAGATCAGAGTGGGTGGTCTAAAGATAAAGCACCTGTCGGAGAGAGCGGAGAGGGTTATGGATTGGATGGGGTCTGAAGTAGGACTTATCCCCTCTCCATTAGACCATTAACGGTCATCCTGGGTGCTAGTCTTCCGGAGAAGACGGGATAAACTGCGACCCTGCTAGGTATGTACGTATGTATAACGAGCCTTGAGCTAAGAGGAAAGAAGGTTTAGTATTTAGAGTATTGTCTCTTGGCCAAATTGTGTAGAGAATGGCTAGTCTTTTTGCGCGCGCGGGCGCGTGTGTGTATGTTGTATGGTATGTGATGTGTATGTATGTATGTAGTATGTATGTATGTATGTATGTATGTATGTATGTATGTATGTATGTATGTATGTATGTATGTATGTATGTATGTTGTATGTATGTATGTATGTATGTATGTATGTATGTATGTATGTATGTATGATGTATGTATGTATGTATGTATGTATGTATGTATGTATGTATGTATGTATGTATGTATGTATGTATGTATGTATGTATGTATGTATGTATGTATGTATGTATGTATGTATGTATGTATGTATGTATATGTATGTATGTATGTATGTATGTGTTTTTCTTTCTTTCTTTCTTTCTTTCTTTTTTTTTTCTTTCTTTCTTTCTGTCTGTCTGTCTGTCTTTCTTTCTTTCTTTCTTTATATATATCAAGGATAATGGAATGAGCACTCATGTGCTTGTGTATGAATTTTTCTAAATGTCATATGTGTGTGTGTGTCTGTGTGTGCGCGCGTGTGTGTATGTGTATGTGTGTGTGTGCGTACGTGCGCGCGCGCGCGCGCACGTGTGTGTGTGTCTGTTGGGGGGGGGGGGACTTCTATACACGCAGAGAGGACAAAATATAGATGGCATTGCATTATTCTTTTTATCCCTCGGCTAGAGCTTCAAGGCTCATCAATGGTGAGAGTTTTGCGCATGCAACCGTTCATGCCTATCTGTAAGGTATGTGGCTGCAGCTCAACTTTGGGGATGTGTTGCATTATATAAAGTATGTTTTAATCTCCGAGGAGTAGCTCAATGTTTTACGCAGATAAAACCCTGTGTTTTTATCAGTGTTGCATAAATATGATGTAATTCACTGAAAGACAATATAATTCAATAAAAGTACAAAACATACAATATAACTCAGGGCATTGCACAGACATTCAGCCAAATGCACTCTTGGTCATTCTCTTACAAAAAACAAAGAGTAACATCTGAATAGGAACGAAAAAGTTGCAGATTGCATGCTGGATATGTTGGTGTCACCCATATACCACAGGTAATATACCTGGCCTACTCATGTAGAAAAGATGTGTGAGTTTTCTAACGTACGTACATGATGTTGTGGATACTTTTGCACACCAGGCCTCGGTTTGCAATTAAAAGACTTGCTGGGAATACACTCTGAAACAATACTAACTGCAATAGGAAAAACTCCGCTGCACTAGACAACTCTAGAAGAATTGAACTCACGCCCTCAGTCACCTCGCAAGTGACGCTTTAATGAACCACTCGGCTAGCAGTCCCTTAGGTAGGAACAGTCATCGCAGCCAGAGTCAAGCAGTCAAGAAAAACAACAAAGTCGATATTCAGCTAGTAAAAACAACAATCGAATCTGGTTCCAGCACTTTACCTGGTGTGTCTGTGTACTTTTTTTTTAGCGGAAAATTTAATATGTAATAGAATTCTACATTTTCTATGTAACTGAGAAGGGTATACAAAAAGCTTCTGTTCTGTTATCTAAAACCAACCAAACTATTTTCTCGTATTGGGATGTAGCAGACGGTGTTAACGTTTTACCTTAATGGATACCTGTTGGATTCTGTCTGAAGCTTTAGAGAATCAACAAAAAGTCATATCACCCCCCCTCCTTAACCAAAAAAATGATTCAAAGAAAAAAAGACTCCCAAATCAACCACGTTAGGAAAGAAGTAAAACAAAACAAAAAAATCCCCCAGAGAAAACCAAACCAGCCACATCAAGCTACCAACCACCCAATCAACCAACCAATAAACCAATCAATCAACCGACCAAGGAACCAACCAAACAATCCAACCAACTAATCAACCAACCAATCAACCAACTCACTAACCAGCTCCCCAAAACAAAAGAAAACAACAACAAACTTTCAACAATAGCCAAACTGACTATGATACACACCCATCCAGAACAACACTACAATTATCAAAAGAACCACGTTATACATTCTACTTCGTCGAAACAAAAGAAAAGCTGATTTTAAAACTACCATCAACAAAACATCACACACTTTAAAAACACATCATACATCCGTAATAGCACCAAAAACCCCCACCATAGCTGATGCATGCTCAAAGACTTTCATATCACATACAGGTAATACAAGACTTGATGCGTGTTACAAATCAGACACGTATTCATGGATGTGTGCCTGTAGGAACAGATGACAAGATTTACAAAACTGCATACACACGAGGACTGGATGTAAAAAAACACACAAGGGCTTTTCCATTTATCTCGATATAGAAGAATAAATAGATAAACAAAAAATACATAAATTCATCTTGAACACACGTTAAAACCTGTTCTACTTTTCGAAAGAGTAGGCCATTGTGTACCGGAGGGAACAGATGACAAAATAAAAAATCCCCGCATATACATATGGACTGGATGCAAAAAGAAAGCACACGAGTGCTTATTCCATGATCCTTGATATCAAAGAATAATTAAAACAAACAAATACAAAAAGTCATCTATTTTGCACACAAAAGCAGAAACAAAAAAGGGCACTTAACACACTGAACGCACCTTCGGCCACCTTCTCTCTCTCTCTCTCCCTCTCTCTCTCTCTCTCTCTCTCTCTCCTCTCTCTCTCCTCTCTCTCTCTCTCTCTCTCTCTCTCTCTCTCTCTCTCTCTCTCTCTCTCTCTCTCTCTCTCTCTCTCTCTCTCTCTCTTTTCCCCTTCAAAGTGTATTGTGGCCTAAGACCGATGTATATTGAACAATTTCAGTGTTTAATGTTCTCTCTCTCTCACTTTCTCCCTCTCCCCCCTCTCTCTCTCCCTCCACCCCTTCTCTCCCTTTCTCTCTCCCCTCCCTCCCTCTCTCCCTCTCTCCATCTCCCCCTATCTCCCTCTCTCCATCTCAATCTCTCCCCCCTCTCTCCCCCCTCTCTCCCCCTCCACCTCCCTCTCCCCCTCCATCTTCCTCTCCCTCTCCCTCCCCCCATCCTCTCCCCCTCCCCTCTCCCTCCCCCACCCCCTCCCTCCCCACTCTCCCTCCCTCCCCCATCTCTCTCTCCCTCCCTCCCCCCTCTCTAAGCGACGCATATAATAATATAAATATAGTGGTGACTGGAGAAGTGGCCGGAAAGCGTCACTCGGGAGACACTACAAGCCTTTGGCGAGAGACGAAGAGTCTGTCCACTAGAGTCGGCCAAAAGCAAAAAGCCCCTTGCACCCAAACGGCACGTACTATACTATACTAGGCTAGGCTAGGGCCTTCTGGGCTCTGTGTGACTGTCTGTCGCCACTTCTCTCGGCTGAGGGCAAGTAGGTGAACAATCACTTGCACCTCCTTGTTGACAGTGGTGCAAACAGTTGTGTGGAGAAGAAGTTTGGTTGTGGGGGAAGGAGAGAAGGAGACGGCATGAAAAGGAGAGAGAGAGGGGAAAGAGAGGAGGGGAGTGTTGTGGTAGGGAGGGAAGGGAGGAGGAGAGGGAGAGGAGGGAGGGAGAGGGAGAGAGGAGGAGGGAGGAGGAGAGAGAGGAGGGAGAGAGAGGGAGGGATGATGGAGAGAGAGAGAGAGAGAGAGAGAGAGAGAGAGAGAGAGAGAGAGAGAGAGAGAGAGAGAGAGAGAGAGAGAGAGAGAGAGAGAGAGAGAGAGAGAGAGAGAGTGAAAGAGAGAGAGATTTGATTGATTGATTGATTTGATTTATTCTTTTATATCGAGGATAATGGGATAAGCACTCTTGTGTTTTTTTTACATCCAGTCCCCGTGTGTATGCAGTTTTGTATATGTCATCTGTTCCCACCGGCACACGATGGCCTACTCTTACGAAAAGCGGAACAGGATTTAACGTGTGCGCAAGATGTTCTGCGTGTGTTCGCACACGGGGCCTCGGTTTAAAGTCTCATCCGAAGGACTTTTGGGGAGAGTGGAGTTAGCACTGATGTTAACTCCAAGAGAGAGAGAGAGAGAGAGAGAGAGAGAGAGAGAGAGAGAGAGAGAGAGAGAGAGAGAGAGAGAGAGAGAGAGAGAGAGAGAGAGGAGAGAGAGAGAGAGAGAGAGCCAGCCAGCCAGCAAGCCAGCCAGCCAAACAGACAGACAGAGACAGACAGACTGGCAGACAGAGACAGACAGACAGACAGACAAACAGAGACACACAACCAGAGATGTGTAAATCTTGATCACTTCATCAAGTAATGGGGCATCTATAAGCAAAAGTATATAACACACAGCTACTTTTACATAAGTTTTTGCTTCCCCTTTAAGGCCACCAGTACAAGCCAATAGAGAACTGATGAGAGAGAGAGAGAGAGAGAGAGAGAGAGAGAGAGAGAGAGAGAGAGAGGAGAGAGAGAGAGAGAGAGAGAGAGAGAGAGAGGAGAGAGAGGGAGGGAGGGAGGGAGAATGAGAGACAGACAGAGACAGAGATAGAGACAGACAGACAAACAGAGAGAGGCATCTAGAAGCGAAAGTGGCTAATACACAGATAATTTTACACAACAGTTTTTGCTTCCCCCTTTTAAGGCCACCAGTAAAACCAATAGAGAGAAACTGTCCCTACATCTGAATAAGGTAAAGACATTTTTTATTTTATTTTATCTATTTTATTTTACTCTTTTACATCGAGGATAATGGGAGGTAAAGGTAAAGGTGTTCCATAACCTATGTGGTCGTACGGGAGCGAGGCATTAGAGACCTCAACTTCTCTCTGATCTGAATAAGACCAACAGTAAAGCACAGGATCTATAACAGTTGAAACAACACCTGATAACAGCACAAGGTTGATATTGTAAAATCGTGTAGATTTTTTCTTACTTTCAAATCGTGTGTTTCCCTATGGTTCACTCTCACATAACTGTTTACTTTTGACATTATTTTTGCTTTGTAGAGACAAGAGGACAGTTACCAAAT
This sequence comes from Stramonita haemastoma, assembly GCA_030674155.1. Taxonomy (NCBI): domain Eukaryota; kingdom Metazoa; phylum Mollusca; class Gastropoda; order Neogastropoda; family Muricidae; genus Stramonita; species Stramonita haemastoma. The sequence continues at coordinate 4,869,975 of CM060321.1, read as the reverse complement.
TTTCGTTCTAAGGTACTGTTATTCTAAAGGTTTTAGTGCACAAATACGGACAGACACGTAACTGTTTACTTTTGAAATTATTTGTGCTTTATACAGATAGAGAATAACCACCAAATTTTAGTTCTAAGGTACTGTTATACTAAAAGTTTTAATGCACAAATACAGTTTAGTATGAAACACAATGTCATACACAGAGATACAGAAACACATAAGCGGAGATATACGGGCACGGACACAGATACACGGTCACACACGCACACATGCATACACAATACAAACACACATACACACAAATACACACACATACACACACATGCTGATACCATCATGGATGAAGAGATGTTAAATAAAGAAAGACACACACACATACACATATACACATATTTTTGTCTAATATCACTTTTTGTGAAGAGAACGTAAAATTGAAGACCACCACACACACACACACACACACACACACACACACACACACACACACACACACACACACACACACACACACACACACACACACACACACACAACACACACAAACACACACACATACACACACACACACAAACATACACACACACACACACACATACACACACACAACCCCCCCCCCTCCACCTCCCCCAACACACACACACACACATACACAATCTTACCGTAACTCAGAAGAAACGTCCAAAAGACACGACACAACCACACTCTTCCAGTCCGCAGACTATTCTCCCATAGAAGGCTCCCAAGTCAAAAGGCCCTATAGTCAGGCAGGCAGGCAGGCAGGCAGGCAGGCAAACAGACAGGCAGGCAGGCAGGCAGGCAGCCTGTGACACACAAACACCAAGAAAGGCTAGCTTTGACACAAGAAAGGCACTACACATCAAAGACTCTGTAGCACCAGTTTAAGGAGCACATGGCAACCTGAAAACAATGCTGTCGATGGACGATCCGATTGTGGAGATGTGAGGTTGTAGAGGACCTAGGGTGCAGTGTTCGTTCTTCTGGTGGGTCAGTGATGGAGAAGAAGGAAGAATGGAAGGCTAAGGAGGGAGAGAGAAGAGAAAGAGGAGAGAAGAGGGAGAGGGGAGAGAAGAGAGAGAGAGAGAGAGAGAGAGAGAGAGAGAGAGAGAGAGAGAGAGAGAGAGAGAGGAGAGGCAGAGAGAAAAATAATATATATATATATATATATATATATATACAGAGACACACACACACACACACACACAAAAGATAGATAGAGTAGATAGATAGAAGAGAGAGAGAGAGAGAGAGAGAGAGAGAGAGGAGAGAGAGAGAGAGAGAGAGAGAGAGAGAGAGAGAGAGAGAGAGAGAGAGAGAGAAGAGAGAGAGAGAGAGAGAGAGAGAGAGAGAGATAGGCAGGGAGAGCAGACAGAATAGACAGACAGACAGACAGACAGACAGAGAGAAAGGAGAGAGAAAAGAGAGAAAAAAAGAGGAGAAAAGCAGAGAAAAGAGAGAGAGAGAGAGAGAGAGAGGAGAAGAGAGAGAGAGAGAGAGAGAGAGGAGAGAGAGAGAGAGAGAGGAAGAGAGAGAGAGAGAGAGAAGACAGACAGACAGTGACAGACAGACAGACAGAGAGAGAGAGAGAGAGGAGAGAGAGAGAGAGAGAGAGAGAGAGAGAGAGGAGAGAGGAGAGAGAGAGAGAGAGAGAGAGAGAGACAGAGACAGAGACAGAGACAGAGACAGACAGACAGACAGACAGACAGACAGACAGGCAGAGAGACAGACCGATCGACCGACCGACCGACAGACAGAGAGAGAGACAGACAGACAGGTAGACAGACATACACGTGGTACAAGTTCACACAAGTTCCAACAACAGTGAATAGAATGTGACCAGAGGCATAATTATGGACAAAAAGTTAAAAAAACAACTCTGTTTATTAGGGATAGAGAGAATGAAGACAACGACCTTTCCAGATTTGGTCAATAACCTGGGTCTATTATTAACACTCGTCCTCTTTTTTCCCGTGGGCAGACTGAATGAGTTATCGTGTAGATAGTAGTCTATGTCATCTAATGAAAAAAACACCCACCTAAGCCCATTACTCCTCTTCCTCTTTTCTCCATCCAGTCAACATGTGGGAGTTTAGACAGTCTGTCTGCTCAGGAAACCACGCTTCAGCTTTATGTTGACATTTCTCAATAATTCCTAATACTGACACACTTTTTTGTGTGACCCTATTTCCAATCCTATTTCTATGTATCACCATCCCTTTAGTATCTGTGTTCGAGGAATCGGGTACTATGTCTACACAGAAGACAAATTAAACATGAAGTGATAAAAAGTATTTACGTTCTGTTTTAACTGTTTTTTTTCGTGTATAGCTATTGTAAAAAAAAAAAAATCGTAAAATGTGCCTTGTGGATGAATATTGCCATGGGTCCTTTTGTGTGCGCTAAATAGTTGTGTAACACACGAGACCTCGGTTTATCGTTTCATCCGAAAGACTAGCACCCGGATCACCACTCATGATCTAAGCAGAGCACCTTGCGCACACGCCGTAAGAGTAGGCCATCGTGTCCCGGTGAGAACAGATGACATTTACAGAACTGCATACACACGGGGACTGGATGTAAAAAGCATATGAATGCTTACTCCATTATCCTCGATATAAAGGAATTAAATAAATAAATAATAATAAAGATAGAAAATAGATGGGGGAAACATTTTGGGCCCAAACAGGATTCAACCACTGCACACTTCGACCCGGACTTTTGGCTTTCTAGGCAGGCGCGTTACCACTAGACCACCAACCCATGGAGAATGTGCTACATACAAGTGTTTTCCTGCATAGGATAATGAGATGTTTGAATTTTGGAATCGTGTGAGACTTCAGATTCTTGTCAGGAAGAAGTTTTTTAAAAATGAGACAAACCTTAGAGTGTTTACAACATATTTAGCGAAAGAAAAAAACAACCTTCATGATATCTTTGAGCGGCAATCGACAGGCACATTTGTATACATTTTATTCCAATTTATGTCACTTACTTTAAAAAAAAGCCGCCGCTTAGTTATGTGGGCGTGGACTCGTATCTAAGTTGCGGTTCGATCCAAGTTGCTATGGCGTGTCTGGAAAGACACTTTACGCTATTTTCTCACCCCACCCGGTAAAAGGGTACCAACCTGTGTTGGGTAACCTGCGATAGATGGCGTCACTAGGGAGTCTATGATCTCGTCGTTAAGCACAGAACGGATAAGCACCGCCTTGAGCTTAGTCGGACAGACTTAACTTAACTTTAAAAAAAAAGTTGAGTAGAAGCGAATTACTGAAAAGAACTACAGAACACGTTTTGAAAGAGATTATCACAATCTCAAAAAAAAGAACTCCTCCTTTGTTCAGAAAAAGTATCTTTCAAAATTCATTCTCACATTCAATAGAAAGCAAAAATATTGGCTTTAGCCTACCTGACACACCCTCACAGAAGGAGAGAGGTTTTTTTCAGTTCCCTGAGGGAAAAGATCAAGAAGATTCAAACTCGGATAGTCTATCAGATGTAGACAGAATCACTCCTGGAGAGGGGAGAGAAAAAAGCAAAGATAAGATGGATTCACAAATGGAGGGAATATTTCATATCTTTTTTTCTAGCCTACCGTAATGATTGTTTTCCTTTTCACAGATAGAACCCCTAGGCATAATATGTGCATTAGCGCCAAGGTTATACATACCACAGTCTCAAATGGTGTTGAAATTTGACATCGATATCCTGTCTTTCTGCTACATCTTGATTTTTGTTTTTTCATCTTTCACATGTTGGCTCGGAAAATGCCACTGTGTAAAAACTGAGATAGCTGTGATATGTATCATTCTTTCACAAATACTGGTTCCACGAATTTTACATCTGGTATGATTTTGCATTACAAGTAGACAGACATTCCCGAATGTCGGGTTGCAGTTACCTAGTAGTAGTAGGCACCCATCAGTCTCGGAAGACTATGAGTTGCGCTCTAGTCTTTAGAGCGCAAAGCCTGGGTAAGTAAGTATGAGGGTAAATCTGTTACCCATGCAGCAGACACCGCCCCCTCCTTCTCCACGCCACTGGAATGATCCATTGAAAAGGCAATGACCGATACGAATGGTTCCAGTACCGTCGCAAGAGTCACCAGAACGTTGCCATATACAGCCCCGAGCCAAACTCCCCGATTTTTCCTCAGGGATGGTGCTCTAAACACGATACCTGTGTGTATGCTTTAAAAAAAAAATGTTTGGTCATCCGCCCCCACCGGCACACAATGGTCTGCTCTTCCGAAAGGTGGAATGGGGTTTTAACGTGTGCGCAAGATGTTCTGCGTGCGTTCGCACACCGGGGCCTCGGTTTATAGTCTCATTCAAATGACTTTTAGTATGTAGGCCTATAGTTGTAGTAGAATGCATTTACCTAAGGTGTGGGCAAACATGGTCAAATACTTACGAGTATACTTACATTCAAATACTTAAATCTCACCATTGTTGAACCTCAGAGCTCTAGCCGAGGAACAAAAAGAAATGGACAGAGAATAATACCTGTATGATGTCATTAGCATACGCTGTTTGAGCCCAGTAATTCTCAGCCATGACATGCCTTTTATTTCACAGTGACATGATGAAAAAAAAAGAAAATTCGGGGAAAATAATCATGAGTTTTTAACATAAGATTTGAAACCTAAAGCACATTAAAAAAATCCGGAAGGGGGGGAGGTTGATAATTGATTGATTTATCTTTATATCGAGGATAATGGAATAGAGGAGAGAGAGAGAGAGGAGAGAGAGAGAGAGAGAGAGAGAGAGAGAGAGAGAGAGAGAGAGAGAGAGAGGAGGAGAGAGAGAGAGAGAGAGAGAAGAGAGAGAAGAAGACAGACAGACAGACAGACAGACGACAGAAGACAGACAGAGACAGAGAGAGCAGACAGACAGACAAAGACAGACAGAGACAAGAGACAGAGAGATTCATAAGATAAGCATTGCTGGTTCATCATAAGAAATACTTTGCAACAACATCTTTTAAGTACATTTGTCTTGTTATAGATTGCTGTTTTGTGCATGCAAAATGTCGAAGAAATCTATCAAGAAAATGATATGCGCTAAAAACCTGATCAGGATTCTCAGTGATTAAGAAAATGACGACATTAAGAAGGGATCAAGTTTCTAAATATGCTTCAGATATTTCATCATTTTTATGTGTGTTCTTTTTTTTTGTTGCGTTCTTAGCAAAGTGGTTTATGATTTATTTAGAGAGCACGCAGGAAAATGGCGTGACATGTCTTTTGCTATCTTCTTTCTAGAGAGCATGGCCCACTGTTTTTTTTTAAAGATTTATTGCCCCTGTATTGAAGTGTGCTGTACTCTATTGTATTGTATTGTTTTGTAACTGGTCGGATTGTATCGTATAGCACATGATGTTGCATTGTATTGTTTAGTTTAGCAGTCTGTTGAATGAAATGTACTGTCGTGCCTTGACTTATATAATTTTGTATTGTGTTGTATAGTATTGTATTGTATTAAGTTGCATTATATTGTAGCGCACAACCTGTTTGTATTATATTGCATTATGCTGTGTAGTCTTGTATTGTGTTGCACTGCATTTTATTGCCTTGTCTTGTTTCGTATTGTATTATACTGTAGACCTAGAAATAATTCATGTGTATGTCTGTGTACGCACGTGTGCGCGTCTATGTCCTTTTGTGTGTGTGTGTGTGTGAGTGTGTGTGTGTGTGTGTGTGTGTGTGTGTGTGTGTGTCGTTAGGTGTGTGAGAGAGAGAGATGGAGAGATGAGAGAGAGAGAGAGAGAGAGAGAGAGAGAGAGAGAGAGAGAGAGAGAGAGAGAGAGAGAGAGAGGAGAGAGAGAGAGAGAGAGAGAGAGAGAGAGAGAGAGAGAGAGAGAGAGAGAGATTTTGATGAGGCTGGTGAAAAAAAAAACAGTTAGCTATTTTTGCTTAATGATGGATTTGCAGTTAGTGTGATTTTGTCACATAACTCCAAGTGCATCTTTCTTTTCGTATTGATGCTAGTTTTGTGGCACTGTTCCACTCTGATCCATTCTGTCTAAATCAACAGTGTGAAAATGTAACGGTAAGGGTTTCCCATAGCCTATGCGGTCGTTGGGGAGCAAGGATGGCAGAGGCTTTAGCTTCTCTAGAGGCCAGCATATTGAGGGCGCGATGCTCCTCGCTATCTTCTCGAAGGAGGGCAGGTACCCTATACAGCTGGGTATACTGGGGAACTGTACTTAAGCCGAGGCGCGCGAACAGTCACCCATCGACAAAAATGACCACGCTCAATCGCTGCTTAGCTTTGCTTGGGGACAGCGATGCTTTGACCACTAGTTATGATCTGCGAGAAACCCATCTTCAAGGCATCTTTATCACACCTAACTGGGTCCTAAACGTTGGCATGCTTTGCAACTTATTTAACAGTGACCAAGTCTGTTTCAAATGCAATCTTTTCTGTGCGAGTAGTTTTCTAGAAAAACAACAACAACACACAGCAGATCAGCTAACGTCCATCACAGCCGTATTCAGGCCTGAAAGGGTTATTAACTAAAGAGGAATCGTTAATGAGTGGAGAGGAAGGCGGAGCTGTTAGCTTAGCTTGAAACTGTCGGAAACCATCTGTTTCAGGAAGAGTGGGTTATAGGATTGGTGAAAAAGCGAATGCAAGATCTGTCTCTGTCTGTTTGTATGTCTGTCTGTCACCATTATCCATTTCTGTTTGTCTCTGTCTGTTTTTGTCTCTGTCTCTCTTTCTCTCTTTCTTGTTGGTTAGTTGTCACTCTCCCTCTCTTGTTTCTGTCTGTATCTCTGTCTCTGTCTGTTTGTCGCCCTCATCCCTCTCTCTTTGTCTCTGTCTGTTTGTCTTTCTCTGTCGTCTGTCTCTCTCTGTCTCTCTTTCTCTCTCTCTGTTGGTTATTTGTACTCTCCCTCTCTCTGTCTCTCTCTGTCTTCTCTGTCTCTCTTTCTCTCTCTTTCTCCTCTCTCTCACATTCACAGACACAGACATACACACAAACAACGTACACACACAAATACACACACCACGACACACACACACACACACACACACACACACACACACACACACACACACACACACACACACACACTTGATTTTTCATCCAAAAAGGAGAGAATCCAGATGACACAGTAAATGGCTTCAACATCATTACAGGGACATAGCTGGTACATCATAAGAAAATACTCAGCAAAAAAAACTTTTTACATGAATTTGGCGTGTTATTTATTACAGTTCTTATGCATGTAAATAGCCCAAAAATTTATTAGAAAATAAACAAATAAAAGTATTACCTGATTCTAGATAGTCATAAAACTCATGACATTAGGGAAAGGAGCATGTTTCTAAATTTGCTTCAGGGTTTAAATAGTTTCAAAAGGAAATGGGGGTGGAGTGGGCAGGATAGCCTAGTGGTTAGAACGTTGAGCTCGTGATCGAGGGCCTGGATTCGACCACCATCGAGACACCAGCTCAAGGGTAATTTTCTTTTGTGTGTGTGTGTGTGTGTGTGTGTGTGTGGTGTGTGTGTGTGTGTGTGTGTGTGTGTGTGTGTGTGTGTGTGTGTGTGTGTGTGTTTGTGTTTGTGTGTGTGTATTTGTGTGTGTGTGTGTGTGTGTGTGTTTGTGTGTGTGTGTATTTGTTGTGTGTGGTGTGTGTGTGTGTGGTGTGTGTGTGTATTTTGTGTGTGTGTGTGTGTGTGTGTGTGTGGGGGGGGATAGTAAGAAAGAGAGTACAAACAGATGTATCATCTCATTATCTACGTTCGCCTATTGCCTTTGAGGAGGTGTAAACACCTTTTCTTTTGTGGTCCTGTTTGCGAATGCACTTATCACTTCATGCCCACAAGTTAAAGCCGGTTCTGCCTTTTTAAAGAGTAGGTCATTCTGTACCAGAAGGAACAAATAACAAAAAAGCCTGTACTAGAGTTGTGTTTAAACTTCATCCCCAAAGTCGAACTATGGTTATTTACATAGTCGGCAAAAATGGTTGTATATGTAAAATCTCACCAGTGTTGAACCTCGGAGCTCTTGCTAAGCGACGACAGATTTACTGTATATATTTTTTAGCCAAGTTTTTGGGATTTACCTGACTCGTTATTATCTATCCATTCAGTGCAAAAATTAACGTCGTGCATGTTTTTCTTATCTTACTGTAATGTAAAGGGGTTAATGTTTTTACGAATATTAAGCAGATAAAAATGAACATTGCTAAACACTGGTGAAAAAGCAGTATCTTGAAAATAGTTTATCTTCTCGAAGGCAACAGGTGGACGTAGATAATGAGATGATGCATCTGTTTGCACTCTCTTTCTCACCATCCCCCAACACACACACACACGTACACACGTACACACGTACACACGTACACACGTACACACGTACACACACACACACACACACACACACACACACACACACACACACACACACACACACACACACACACACACACACGGAAAACTGAACACATTCCACCTGTATCTACCTGCTTTTTTGTATGTCTGTCTTTCTCTATTTATTTGTCTGTCTCTGTTTCTCTCTCTCCTTCTCTTTCTCTCTGTATCAGTGTGTCAGTATGTATGTGTGTGTTTGTTTGTGCTTGTGTGCACACGCTTGCTTGCTTGCATCTGTATGCATGTATTTACTGGTATATATGAAATTTAATAGCGAAGAGGCCAGAGATAACAAAATCTTTATCTGAATAAACGAAACAACAGAAAACCCTTGATATATTAAAAAATAAAAGACTACGCCACTCAGTTCAAATCTACTCACGCAGCTGAAAACTCAACTGTCTACTCAGGATGACTTACTGCTCTTCGTTTTCAAATGATCGAAGACAATAATTGTATAGTTTAAGATCAACAACGCTACAAATTGCTTCTTCGATATACACAGCAAAAGCTCTCTAAGACCAAAATGAAAAAGCGAAGAAAGAGCTTGAAAGAATTAACTCTTTTCACAGCAAAGAAAAGAAAGAAAAGCAAACTAAACTAAACTCTTAACTCGCCAACTTCAAGAACCTGTCAGCTTTGTTCTGATCTTCATCTAAAATGGATGTCCTTTACTACTTGACCCTCTTATTTTTTTGGGGGGGGGAGGGGGGGGGGGTCTTGCTGAGCAGACGACAAGCTGCAGGAAAAGCGTTAATGGGCTTTAACATTTCAAACTGGACAAGTTGGGTGGTAAAGGACATGGACAGAGCTAAAGAGAGAAAAGAAAAAAAGGGTTTAGCAGCGCAAGAGAATTGCCTGTATGACTGTCATGTAGGTGTAAGGTAGGAGGGGTAGCTTAAGGATGCGAATCACCCCCCTCTCCCACGATCACACACACTACACACACACACACAACCACACAACACACACACACACACACAGGACAACCACAAAAACACACACACCACACACACACACACACACACACACACACACACACACACACACACACAAACACGCACGGACTGGATGTAAAAAACTACAGATCTTACCATTATCCATTCGGATAGTCCTTCGGATGAGACTTTAAACCGAGGCCCCGTGTGTGAACGCACGACAGAACACCTTGCGCACACGTTAAATCCTGTTCCGCTTTTCGTAAGAGTAGGCCATCGTGTGCCGGTGGGAACAGATAAACATTGACAAAACTGTATACACACGGGGACTGGATGAAAAAAGCACAATAGTGCTTATTCCATTATCATCGATATAAAAGAATAAAATAAATAAATAAAAAATAAAATAAACACACACACACACACACACTCTCCTCTCTCTCGCGCACACACCACACACACACACACACAACACAACACACATCATACAAACAATACAACACCACAACACACACACACACACACACACACAACACACACACACACACACACACACACACACACACACACACACACACACACACACACACACACACACACACACACACACACACACACACAAGGGTGATGAGTTGAGGATAAAGGAAGGGGACTCAGGAATATATATATAATATATATATATATATTTTTATTTATAATATTATTAATATATTATATATATTATTATATATAAAAACAATTGTCCACGTCTGTGTTTGAAGAACCTCTATTTGCAGACGATATATCAGTGGCATTTCATTTAGAATGACAAAACCCATCCTATTCTATAAATAATATATATATAATATGTAGAATTCTTGTTCACTTTATCTCGTTTTGCCACAATGTCTCTCTTGCTTTGGTGTGTGTGTGTGTGTGTGTGTGTGTGTGTGTGTGTGTGTGTGTGTGTGTGTGTGTGTGTGTGTGTGTGTGTTGTGTGTGTGTCTGTTGTCGTATGTTGTGCTGTGTGTGTGTGTGTGTGTTGTGTTGTGTGTCTGTGTGGTGTGTGGTACTGTAGTGGTGTGTGCTGTAGTGTGTCGTGTGTGTGTCTTGTGTAGTTGTGTGTGTGTGTAATGTGTGTGTTGTGTGTGTGTGCGTATGTGTGTGTTGTGTGAGTGTGTGTGTGTATGCGTGCGCATGCGCCATATCGCACTACATGTGTATTTGTATTAGGTTTTCTGTGTGCTTGATTGTTTACACACACGTGTGTGTGTGTTGGTGGGTGGGTGGGTGGGTGGGTGAGTCTCTGTGTATGTATGTATGTATGTATGTATGTATGTATGTATGTATGTATGTATGTATGTATGTATGTATGTATGTATGTATGTATGTATGTATGTATGTATGTATGTATGTGTGTGTGCGTCTGTCTGTCTGTCTGTCTGTCTGTGGTTTTGTGCGTGTGTCTGTGCGTATGAGATATTATAATGAGGCTTGTGCACCAAGAAAAATATTAATCTAATAAATCCTTTTTACTTCTAAAATAGATGTAAAATTCTGTAATATTTTGTTTCTTAGCTCAGTATATGCAATGTTCACTCTTGATGCAGGGTGTTGCATTGTTCCATTCTGATTCATCTCCCATTGATCACTCATGTCCACATCTTCAAATCACCTAACGTCACTTAAGTAAGTGTCCAATATATTGATTGCCTTTTTGAAGATTTGGAATCAAGAATAAAACTTCTCCATTAGAAGAAGCCAATTTGAAAAAAAATCGTCAGTATGCTCACCATTGAAATTTCTTTTTGCCATTTCATTTTGACCTCTCTCTCTCTTTACTGCTTAACAGACGGAAAAGAGCCAGGAAAAGCTTTAATGGGCTGTACATTTACACTGCAATGTCACAAATAGAAAAGCACAGAGCAAAGTATGGCCGGAAGAAAACTAATGCTGTTCAACACAGAAAGAGAATGAGCTGAACTTCTACAGCTGAAATACTTCTTTTTAAATTAAGAAGTTAAGTTCTGTATTTGCTTTTAAAATCTTGGTTAAAAACTCAAGGATAAACAAATTTAATTTAAGTTTTGAATTTGGAGTTTTTTGTAATCTTCGAAAAAAGGAAATGATGAACAGATTTGCTCTTTCCAAAGCACAAGAACGTATTAACTAGCTTTTTAAAAATTTTTTTTAATTAAAGATTCTGTCTAGATTTTTTCTCTTTCAGGGTGTACAGCCTTTTGCCACTGGACCCATTGGTGTAATGCTAGGCAGACGAGAAGCAGCAGGAAGACCCTTAATGGACTGGACATTTAATCTGAACGAGTTCAAAAAAGAGAATGGACAGAGCATGAAGCAAAAAGATGAAAAAACACAGGTCAACAAGGAAAGAGAATGAGTCAACTTGTCAGAGAATTGCAGTGAAGACGCAGCTCAGGAAGGACATGCTAGAGACTAACGATTGGATTGATGATGGAGCATGGCCTGAAACATACATGCGTTCAGAGCGTCTGTCCATGCTGTTGTAAAGTAGACCTTAGCTGAACCAAACTGCGTGCATCAGTGGACCAGGATCTCTGGTATAGGAAAGCATCCATATTGAATTTTCCTCTCACTATAAAAGGAAAACTTTTACACCTAAAAGTAATGCATCATTTAATTTTTTTGACAATGCTCCCATGTTCACATTATAAAAAAAGGTAAAGGTGTTCCATAACCTGTTCACATCATACAAACATATTTTTTTACCTGTACCTTTTACGGAATCAAAATAACTGCATTAACGATCATAGTAAAGATCCTAAAACTTCCAACGTGCTTGCTGCTCCTCAGCTTATTCTTCGGAATGAAAGCAGACAGGCAGGCAGGCAGGCAGTCTGCTTTCTCTATGGAGCAAAGGCCATCAGACAATACAGGCGAGCGCTGGCATAAGCATGGCTCAAGCCAGCTAGCCGTTATATGCAACGGAGGCCATCCTGAATATGACACTTACGATATCTGTACAATGGTAGAGTTTGGCGTTTTCCTGCATGTCTTTCTACAACTTGATTATATCATGAAACTATGGGTGACTGGAATGCCTGTGGTGGTAAGCCAGCTAGCCGTTAGAAGCAACGTAGGCCATCCTGAATTTGACACTTACGATATCTGTACAAATGTAGAGTATGGCGTTTATCTGTATGATCTTGTACAATTTGTTTATGTCAGTCATCAAACTATGGGTGGCTAGAATGCGAGTGGGGGTAGGAGTTAATGAGCTTCGTCCGTTTCTCGCTGAGGGGGTCAGTCATACTCTGCGATTTCATTCATGGAATGTGTACATCGTTTTGATTCTAAGACTTGTGTGCGATGACTATTCTTAAGGGTAGACATGGGTCCAAAAGTGTCCCTAATCATGTTTTTTTTTAGAAAAAAAAATGCTGGATGCATTTAAGAAGCTCTCCCTGTGTGAATTTAAACAAGCCAGGTTGTAAAAAATATCTGTAGAAACAGGTTACCTCAATTATTTGTTATAGATAAACACCACCACCGCCACCACCAACAACAACAAGTTTTGAAAAAAAAAATTCTGTACCCAAGCCTGTTTTGATGCTAAACAATTTTTTTTTTAACAAATTACAAAAATGTTTGACTCTAAAATTTGTGAAGTGTACAAATAGCGTCACAAAAAGCAGACTTTTTGTAACAAAACTTTTTCTACTGTTGGGCTGAAAGAATAAAAAAAAATATCCGAGCGTACTGTACTGGTTAACATACCCTAGGCACAGCAAGCGATAGGCTATATAGAGACCACAATGTGGTGTTCTGTACTAGGAGTTATGCTGTACCGTATACCCTAGGGAAGCTGGTACAGCGTCACTCCATCCCTATATTCCCCTTTGACAATCTTCCTCACCAAACTGCCTTGTTCAGCATTCCTGATCAGCAATGTAAAATATGGATTGTTTTCATCGGATGGATTGTGGTCTAGGTGGTAACGCACCTTGCCTAGAAAGCAAAAAGTCCGGGTTGGAGTGTGCCGTGGTTCGTACCCCGTTTGGGCCCAAAACTTTTTTTCCCCATCCATTAGACCCTGAGTGGTGGTCTGGGCGCTAGTCTTTCGGATGAGACGATAAACTGGGTCTGTGTGTTACACATCACTATTTAGCGCACGTTAAAAGACCCCACGGCAACAAGGGGGTTGACCCTGGCAAAATTCTGTAGAAAAAAGTCACTCTAATAGGGAAACAATTACAGTTGCATGGAGGAAAAAGAAAAAAAATGGTAGGCGCTGCACTTGTGGGTAACGCGCTCTCCCCGGGGGAGAACAGCTCGAATTTCACGCAGGGGTAATCTGCTGTGACATAAAGTGGTACAAAATACAAAAATACAAATATAAATCTAGTTCAGATATCATAAAGGGCGTAGTGGTTAGAGTGTTCTGTTCGTGATATGGTATCCCAAGTTCGAGCCTTCACAGAATCGCCCGTTCAGGGGAATTTTACCCTGGGGTTTACATCAGTAGCATCTCCGGCCCATTACTCGTAAAGACTTTTGGACAATAAACTGTCGTCCAGTGTGTGAACGCACGGAGAACGTCTTGCACACTAGTGTAACCTGCTCCCCCTTTCGGAAGAAGAGGCTAATGCCTACTGGTAGAAACAGATGACAAAATAAAAAAACAAACACATCAGCATGCATACTGATGTTAAGACATTAACCCCCAATTTGAAAGAGGCTGCCTCTATGGTCAACAAGAACAGTTGCATACACGTGCGCGTGCGTTTGTGCGTGGTGTGTGTGTGTGTGTGTGTGTGTGTGTGTGTGTGTGTGTGTGTGTGTGTGTGTGTGTGTTGTGTGTGTGTTGTGTGTGTGTGTGTGTGTGTGTGTGTGTGTGTGTGTGTGTGTGTGTGAATGTTGTGTGTGTTGTGTGTGTGTGTGTGTGTGGTGTGTGTTGTGTGTGTGTGTGTGTGTGTGTGTGTGTGTGTGTGCGTGTGCGTGTGCGCGCGCATGCATGCATACATGTATGTGTACGCGTATGTGTGTATTTCTAGTTGCCTATTTGATCTGTATTTTTATGTCTCTGTTTTTTGTGTCTTTAATTCTGGTTTTGAATACAAGCATACATGGAAAAAACAAGTTTAGAACAAAGCTAGGTGAAAAGAACATTCTCATAAAAAGGACTTTAAAGGAATACAACACCAAAACATGGATCCCAGTTTCATGCACACACCGTTCTGCTGTCACTGTTGCTACACCATGCCTCTGAACAAGCAGCTTTACAGCGACATGGAAATTCACTCTCGACATATGCCCGGAGTTATGTACCTTTACAAATGAGGTCGGCCGCCATTTTCCTTACTCTCAAGGCGACGCCATTTTCTATAATACTGTGACAATTCCGTTAATTCTCTTTCCTTGTTGTTGGGGCAAAATAGCTTTCTTTCTTTCCTTCCCTCTGCACTGCGGCTATTTCTGTTGGGGGCAATTACCTTAGATAAGTGTGTGTGTTGTGTGTGTGTGTGTGTGTGTGTGTGTGTGTGTGTGTGTGTGTGTGTGTGTGTGTGTGTGTGTGTGTGTTGTGTGTGTGTGTGTGTGTGTGTGTGTGTGTTGTCTTGTTGTTGTCGTTGTGTGTGTAGTGTGTGATGTTTGTTGTGCTGTGTCTGTGCCGTTGTGCGTGTTGTTGTTGTGTGTGGTGTGTGTGTGTGTGTGTGTGGGTGTGTGTGTGTGTGTGTGTGTGTGTGTGTGTGTGTGTGTGTGTGTGTGTGTGTGTGTGTGTGTGTGTGTGTGTGTGTGTGTGTGTGTGTGTGTGTGTGTGTTGTGTGTGTGTGTGTGTGTGTGTGTGTGTGTGTGTTGTGTGTGTGTGTGTGTGTGTGTTGTGTGTGTGTGTGTGCAGAACTCATTTAAGCCTACTCTGCTGTTCTTTGTCTGGTTGCATTGGATAAGAAAGGGATAGGCAGTTCAGCCTACAAATGGTCTGTCGGTTAGGAGCAGTCTGCCAGACACACATGTTCCCTACTGTGGAGAAAAACTAACTGGTATCGCGGTGTGAAATGATGGCATCATAAAGATCTGACACTGAAGTTTGAAGGATTGTCCAGCTTGCTTTTTTTTTTTTTTTCTACCGTTTTATACTGAAGTCGTATCTGAAAATAGCAAACGACGTTTTGGGATATTGTCGGAGTTTAACTGTATAGTCGCAGTTTTAAATATATCCTTATTAATGGACAATTTTTTTTCCATTGTTTTGAATTTTATTTTCGGTCTAAAGTATTGGTGTATTTATTCTGTCCTATTTTATAACATTTAATTGTAATCTGAAATATTGACATCACCTTTTACAGCAACACACATAATGATATGTATGATATTGGGTGTCCTCAGCCGTGTACAAATGTATGCCCAATGGATGTAAGAATTAAAAAAACCAATTCAAACTGACTATCTGAAGCGGAAATACAGTAAAAAAAAGAAGATTATCTCAAAAATCTAAAAGACAGAAAGAACACAGATAAAACAAAGTTTCAAGTGCTCACGTGATACTTACCTGACTTATGTTATCAGTGCATTGATAGAAAACTTTCTACACAGCTACAGGGAAATTCACTCAGGACTGTTACCCTGCTTTGTGCCTGTACAAATGGGGTCTGCACCATTTCATCCTTCTTCTCAGGGCAGCGCCATTTTCTACAAGGGTGTGACAATTCTGGTAATTCTCTTTCCTTGTCCAGCCAGCAGAGAGTGGTTTCAATCCTCCATCCTGCACTTTGGAAGTTTGTGCTGGATGACATTGTCTGATGTGTGTGTGTGTGTGTGTGTGTGTGTGTGTGTGTGTGTGTGTGTGTGTGTGTGTGTGTGTGTGTGTGTTTGTGTGTGTGTGTGTTTGTGTGTGTGTGTGTGTGTGTGGAACTCACCTAGGCCTCTTCTGTTGTTCAGTGTCTGAAAAGGTCAGAGAAAGGTCAAGCAGCAAAGCTGGCAAAATGATATTTTGATTTGATTTTTGTATTTTTTATTTTATTTTTGTACCACTTTTTGTCACAGCAGATTTCTCTGCGTGAAATTCGGGCTGCTCTCCCCAGGGAGAGCGCGTCGCCACAAGTGCAGCGCCTACCCATTTTTTTTCTTTTTCCTGCATGCATCTGCATTTGATGCAGAGGAGCTGCAGCTATAGTATTTTGCCTGATGCAGAGAAAGTTATGTTCCTGTCACCTTATTTTCATTGTTGCTGCAGTATGAAATTTTGACACTGTAAGAGCAAATATAGCAATTTAAAATATAGAGACCTACCTACCTACCTAGTTCATTATTAAAACGAAAATTGTAATGGAAAATATTTTATTGATCTGCTTATATTTTTTATGATAAGAAATTAGGATGCACTTTGATATAATGTCCTGCCCACTTTGTAATTTATTGGAAGTTAAGATGTACTTAGAATGTTGACTGATTACTGTGCCCATGATCAGCATTTTGATTGCAATAATTACAAAATATTGACCTCCTCACTCTTTCCATTGTCGGATCTGTAGCTGCAGTCTAAATTTGGTGATCTCCTTATACTGTCCATTATTGAAACTTTAGCTGCAATCTTAAGAATAGACTTCCTTACTTTTACTTCTAAACAAATAATTCTATTATGATAAATAGTGTCATTACCTTAGTACACTCTATAGCTTTAAGCAAAAAAAGTGATACGTCTTTTAAAGCAGGACTAAGGCAGACAATCATTATTCATAAGCTAGTCAGACAGAAAAGGCTAGGAAAAAAACAAGTTCCAAGAGTACAAGCACTTCCTTATTTACCATAACTGTTTGCACTGTCGTGTTTAGACACCATCTCTGAGGAAAAATCGGGGAGTTGGAGTCCCCAGAGCGGCTCTGGGCTGTACATGGCAACGTTCTGGTGGCCCCTGCGACGGTACTGGAACCATTCGTATCGGGTCATTGCCTTTCCAATGGATCATTCCAATGGCGTGGAGAGGGGGGGGGGGTTGCTGCATGGACAACAGTTTGCCCTCCATACTTACTAACCCAGGCTATGCACACTAAAGACTACAGATGGGTGCCTGCTACTATTGCACCATGATGCACCAGCTCCCTGTGGGCATACTTCATGGACGTACATTCACCTAGGAAACTTCCCCTGAGCTATGCACCTTCACAAATAGAATCTCCACCATTTACTCTTTTGTCATGATGATGCTCTTTTTACACAGGTCCGAGGGGGCGGGATAGCTCAGTGGTCAGAGCGCTCCCTTTCCCCCAGTCAAGTTAAGCAGCGTCGAGCGTAGGTACCAGTTGTATGGGTGACCGTTTGCGCGCCTTGGCTTCAGTACAGTCCCCCAAGTTTACCCAGCTGTAAATGGGTACCTGCCCTCTTTAGGGTTAGGGAAGGTAAAGCAGCGAGGGAGAGGAGATGGGCGCCGCCCTCAATATGCTGGCCCCTAGAGAAGCTGAAGTTTTTGGTGCCTCGCTCCCCTACGACCACCTAGGTTATGGGACACCTTTACCATTACCTTTTATCACAATTCCTTTAATCATTTTCTTTGTAAAACAGAACTCTTTTTCTTTTCTTCATTGTGCACGCTTGCTTTTTCTGATGTGTGGTGTTGTATGATGCATGTGCATAAATCACGTCACCTTCTTCTGCTGGTCCTCATCCGTCTGCCAAAAAAAAAAAGAAGAAGATAGACTAGCAGAGCCTGCAAATGGCATTTTGGTTAGGAGGAAATGGACAGACGCCGTGCAGTTGTTAATATAGTTTGTTGCCTGTACTGCCTGCAGAGAAAGTTCAGATTCTGTTACTTTGTTCATCCCCCTGACTTTTTGTACTGTCTGAAAGGATGAAGAGTTAATGATGCAGTGTGAACTTTTGACTTGTTTACTTTGTCTTTTACTGCGCTGACCTTTTTACATTCAGGTAAAAGATGAAGTCAGAAATGTGAACTGGCCTTGTTTGTCTTTTATTAGAATGTTATGCATCGATCATCATTTCCGTATATTGTAAACCATTTAAGCTTCATATGCTTTTTTAAATACTGAATGCTATTTTTTTTTTTACATCATGATGATTTAAATTGCAGCTTGAAATGTCATGTATTTATAGTTTTTAATTCTTAGCATTAAGTTGCAGTATCAATGCTGCGCTGACCTTTTTACATTCTTGTCTATATAAATAAATTCAGCTTTAGGTTGAAATATTGATCTATTAGCGTTGTCCAATGTTAGAAATGTTGCTGGTATGTTGATCTTCTTTTTCTTTTCCTTTTCCATTGTGTTTGCAATCTGAGATGTAGACCTACTTCCTTTAACGCACAAACACATATTTATATGTAGGAGATATGTTTCCTTTCATGTGTGAAACACGTACTCATTAGCCTTATAAAAAGAAACGGATAAATTTTCAAAGCAGAGCTAAGTGAAAGGATGTGTTATCCCAAACACAGTGGAATAGAAATAATCCTAAAAAGACAAGTTTCCAGTGCACAGAAGTTTTCAGTACTAATGTTGTTGTCACTGCACTGACCCACCATTCCGCTTCTTAGCAAACAGGGACGTTAACCCATGGCATAAACCCAAGAGTTACGTGCCCTTGCAAATGGGGTAGTCACCAGTGTGCCTATTTTCTCGGCAATACCATTTCCCACTACAGAGTGACAATGCTGTTGATTCTTTTTCAATGTTTTACAGATCTCTTTTCCTTTTCTTCACACTGCACCATGGCTGTCTCTTTCTGTGGTGTCTGGGCAGTATGCAGAACCCAATGAAGCCTTTTCTTCTGGTTATCGTCTGCCTGACAGAGAACAAAAAGGTCATCAAGTGAAAGAGGTTGTACGAGCCAGTTTAGTTCAGAGCAAGCTGGCAGACTTGTCGCATTAATATGCAATGCTGTTGTCTGTTGCTTAGGAAACTAAGGTTCCATTACTTTGTTCACAGCTAGAACTGTACTTGCAGTGTGAAATATGGACCTATTTACTTGTTCTTTTTTGTTAGAGTTTTGAGTTATTGTTGGAAATGTCGATTGTTCACTGTGTGTGTCAAAGGTACCTAGGGCACAGTTGTACAAGTTGACGAACAGTTTTGTCTGTGGAAAGATTTATGGTTGAAGTTTTGTATTTTATACCACTTTATGTCACAGCAGATTTCTTTCCGTGAAATTTGGGCTGCTCTCCCCGGGGAGAGCGCGTCGCCACAAATGCAGCGCCTACCCATTTTCTGTCTTGTTCCTGCATGCAAATGTATTTGTTTCCTTATCAGAGTGGCTTTTTTCTACAGAATTTTGCCAGGATCAACCCCCTTGTTGCCGTGGGTTCTTTTACGTGTGCGAAATAGTGATGTGTAACACACGGGACCTCGGTCTATCGTCTCATCCGAAAGACTAGCGCCCAGACCACCACTCAGGGTCTAATGGATGGGGGAAAGTTTTGGGCTCAAACGGGGTATAAACCACCGCACACTCCGACCCGGCCATTTTGCTTTCTAGGCGAGGCACGTCACCACATAGACCACCTAGTTTCAAAAGTTGATTTACTTACTTTGTCCATTCTTTAGATGTAAGTTGCATAATGAAATGTTGGACCTCAATTTGTGTTCATCTAAATTGCGGTATGACATGTTGGCTCACTTACCTATTTCACTGTCAGAACTTGATATGAAGTTTAAAAATGTTAAGCCACTCGCTTTGTCCTTGTATACAAATGGAGATATTGTTTAAAATACTGACCTATTTAATTTGTCAATTTTTTAAAATGTTAGTTGGAGTTCCAAATGCTGACTTGAGTTTGAATAATACATACTTCGAATTTTAGTTTTAGGCTAAATTATTGGCCTATTTACTTCATTCATTGTATAAGCTTTCGGTTTTGCTAATACAAGAGCTGAAAGCTGATCAAGAAACGTCATTTAAGTCCAGAGACAAAACCCCCTTCCTCTCTCACTCGGCCTCTTGCCCATGATCACACACACACACACACACACACACACACACACACACACACACACACACACACACACACACACACACACACACACACACACACACACACACACAAGAGAGAGAGAGAGAGAGAGAGAGAGAGAGAGAGAGAGAGAGAGAGAGAGAGAGAGAGAGAGAGAGAGAGAGAGAGAGAGATATATATACACACACACACACAACACAAACACACAAATACACACAACACATACACACACACACACAAACACTCACCCCCCCACACACAATCACACACACACAAACACACACACACACACACACACACACACACACACACACACACTCACACAACACACACACACACACACACACACACACACACACACACACACACACACACACACACACACACACTCAACCCCCCCCCCACACACACACATACACACACAACCTCACACTCACACACAGCTGAAGTTGACTGTGGCTATGATAACTTTCACATCCTCATGACACCACAACACAGCACACGGGCTACTTTCAGCCACACAGGCCAGAGGCCGGCGCTTCATTTCCGCCTCTCCTTCAGTTTCCCTGATCCACTGCAATAGGCACCGGCTTCAAAGCAGCTTAATACAGCTTTTGTCTTTGATTTTACCTTGATTACATGAGAGCTAGGAGACCAATTTTTTCCCCCTAGCCACCATGGAGGTGTGGTTAGCTTAAAGCCTTGGTTTACAGGCTGGAAGGTCGCGGGTTTGAATCCAATTAGAAGCATAGGGATTTGCTGTTTTAATGTCCTGCCGGGTTAAACACACAGTGAGTTTGCTGCAGGCTCATTAGGAAGACCGGAACCATATAGTCAAAGCTTCACCACTTTACGGATGCGATCTGAATGTTGCTCAAACTATAATGATAAAATATACAGGTCAGGATCTCTCGGGCCTGTTTGTCGCCGGGATAAATTATGACAGGAAGCACAGAGTACAATCTTTTCAAAGTGTCAAACAAATGCACTCCGATAGCGCAGCATCATTACATCATCCTCATCACCATTGCTCATCATGCAATGAAAGAACAATGCCTTAGATCTCGTAGGCCTAGCTCTGATTGCTCATGTTCTATGGTAACTTCAGTTTCGGTTTTTCATACACTTCTGTTCATATGGTGAGTTTGTGTCAAAGTATTTGGAGTTGGAGGTTCGTGGGAGAAGGTGGTTGGAAGGACGTTGTGGTGGTCACCACCCTGAGTGAGCGCCTCACTCAGTCTTGCTCCATGACTGAGTTATTACTGTAGTCAGTGGAGGTGTGTGTGTGTGTGTGTGTGTGGGGGGGGGGGGGTGCTTAGGAGGTAATGTCCTGCATAAGTTATCTCAGAACAGGCACTATTGAACACCACTAAAGTGATCCAGCAGCAGTGCAGGGCTCCCTGGCTGGTGACCCCATGGCGACTCGACATTGATGGGCTCCCTGTGAAATTCTGATCCCGAAGGAGGTGACATAACAAATCAGGGTGTGGCGGGGGCAGAGAGAGTGAAATGAGCGGCGTATGAACAACAGGACAGTAATGTCACAGGAGAGGAGAGCAAAAGAAAGAAAACAAAGATGTTTTATTTTGACCTGGATACCCAACCATATATATTTGGCTATGAGAGTCTGACGCTAAATATGCAGTCAGTTATGTTGAGTATTGCAGCTGTTCCAGCCTTTATTGTTGATTCCTGCAGAAAAAAACGCAACACGATCGTTGTTTGAATTGTCTATCATTTCTGAACAAATACAGAGATGCGCATGCGCGCGCGCGTGTGTATATGTGTGTATGTGTGTGTCTGTGTGAGACACTCCTACAAATGATGAAACTAATGTTGCCCTTGATGTGTACGTGTATCCCTGTGAGTGTTATACTTTTAAGATTGAGGAACTGTTGTATTTGATTACACACGATTAA
>CM060321.1:4837812-4840312 GCA_030674155.1 Stramonita haemastoma | reverse complement strand
TGTCCTTTCCTGTCCTGTCCTACATTCATACGGTCATTGTGCCATTAGCAAGGGGATCAGCTTTCTTGCTTTCGGGGGTAACTCTGGCTGGATTGCTTGGAATCACACCAGCACTGGGTTTAGTGCTTTGGTCAGGGTGTGTGTGATTGTTGCCATGGAGTTCCATTACAATTGGTTCTGACTGTTCTTGCCTTTGATGTCTTTCAGAAGAGAGGCAGTGAAAAGCGGTGTAGGACGCGCGCGCGCGGATGCGCGCGCGCGCACACACACACACACACACACACACACACACACACACACACACACACACCCTGGGTACAGAGAGAGAAAGAGAGAGACAGAGACAGAGACAGAGACAGAGACAGAGAGACAATGACAGAGACAGAGAGACAAAGACAGAGACAGACAGACAGACAGACAGACAGACAGAAAGAAAGACAGACAGATAGACAGACGGAGACGGAGACACACAGAGAAAGAGAGAGAGGGAAATAGATAAAACTAGAAACCGGGACGCGAAAGAAGTAGGAGAAAGAGGAGAAAAACAAAGAATGATAAGAAGAAAGGTCATTTTGTTTGTAAAAAACTTTTTTTTTTCATTCACTATAATCTATTACTGCGTTCTTCTGCATGGAAAAAACTCACATGTTCATCTGTCTATTCACACACAGGACACTTTCAGGTTTTCAATCTAGAAAAAAACACCACAATAACATCTCATGGATACAAGAAAGAAACACACCAAAAACCGATACAAAAAACCCCCAAGCAAACGAAACAAGATTCCATCCATTAGTCTCTAGCTTTTAGCAACGAAAAAAAAAGTTTTACAGAAACTCTTAGATGCCTGCCTCTGAGGTATTGTGATTCCAAATGGCACAAACCCCCGTAACTGGAAAACGATGTGGAGAAGCTTTAGAACTGGCTGTCAAATAAACAGCAAACAACTCTTACACTGTCACAGCGCAAACAAAATGAATGGCAGCTTAAAATGGGTCCAGACAGGGAGGGAGCTGGGCAGAAGGCTTCCTCTAAAAGCTCTCGAATTACAGGAGACAGTGTGTGTGTGTATGTGTGTGTGTGGATCTCATGTGGCATTAAACAAGCATTGAGTGGGGAGAGAGAGAGAGAGAGAGAGAGAGAGAGGGGGGGGGGGAGGGGGGCAGGATAACCTGGTATTTAAAGCACTGAGCTCATGATCTAATGCTGCAGGTGTGAGTTTCAAACCAAACCGCCCATTTGTCAGGATTTTTTTCATGGAGTTAACATCAGTACCAACTCGAATCCTCTGAAAAAAATCCTTTAGATGAGAGTATACACATAAGTCGTGTATAAACACACATAGAACACCTTACCTACATAACAGACCCATTCAAACTTCTAAAAGAGTAGGCCATCGACTTGCTGGTAGGGACAGGCGAGCAAATTAAAAGAAAACAAAACGCGCGCGCACTAGTGTCATGTTAAGACACCACCTTTCATTGCTAGAATGCATTTACCTCAATAGTTGGCAAAAAAACAGCCTCACATATAAAAGTCTCGCCATTAGTAAACTAGCAGCTTTATACAAGAATAAATACCAAGACCTAATAACAGTTGAAAACAGGAAAAAAAGGGTGACGCTGCATTTGTGGCGACGTGACGTGCTCTCCCCTGAGAGAGAGCAGTCCGAATTTCACACAGAGAAATCTGCTGTAAAAAAATTGGTATATAAACAAATAAAGACCTCCCTTCAACTAAACAAACAAACAAACAAACAAACCTCTTAATTAACGTTTCAGCCACGAAAGAGAAAAGGAGAGATGTATGGTAAAAAAAAAACAGGAGGGGGAGGGGACACAGAATAGGGACACCGCCTGGCGAGGTGCCTTTTTTTTTATCGACCCTGAAGAAGTAGGAACCATGATTATAGTCCCCCTTCCATTGCCGCCTCACCACACACCGCCACTCTCCAGTCAAAGTGTGTGTGTGTGTGTGTGTGTGTGTGTGTGTGTGTGTGTGTGTGTGTGTGTGTGTGTGTGTGTATGTGTGTGTGTGCGTGCGTGTATGTGTGCGTGCGTGTATGTGTGTGCGTGCGTGCGTGTATGTGTGTGTGTGTGCGTGCGTGTATGTGTGCGTGCGTGTATGTGTGTGTGTGTGTGTGCGCGCGCGTGCATGCGTGTGTGTATGTGTGTGTGTAAACTCAAATATATAATTGACCAAAACATGATCACATGTACCAAAAATATTTTGGATAATTTTGTGATCAAGATGGCTTGGAAGCTACACAGGTAGATCCCGAAGATCTGATAAGAGTCAGACATGGCTGGACATTCTAACAAATTGGATCTGAAGTGAGTGTGAATCACAATCAAGTTAGGACGCCGGGAACCATGTGTTATCACAGCTTCGTGGCTTGACGGTTAGAAGTATCCCATTTTCTTTAAAGTTAAGTGTGAGGTTTATGGGTTCTAAGCTGGTTTGGTCGTTGAGCTCCTGTAATGGTCCTTTCCCCCTCTCT
>CM060321.1:4830312-4832812 GCA_030674155.1 Stramonita haemastoma | reverse complement strand
ATCGCTTTTTGATATCATCATATTTTGAGTCCGTCATCTCTGTCAGTCTGTTTTCCTGTCTGTCTGTCTCATTGTCTGTCTTCTGTCTGTCTGTCTGTCTGTCTGTCTGTCTGTCTGTCTGTCTGTCTCTTTCTCTCTCTCTCTCTCTCTCTCTGTGTCACTCTCTCTCTCTTTCTCATCTCTCTCTGTGTCTCTCTCAGTGTCACTGTCTGTCTGTCTGTCTGTCTGTCTGTCTGTCTGTCTGTCTGTCTCTGGTCTGTCTGTTCTCTCTCTCTCTCTCTCTCTCTCTCCTCCTCTCTTTCTCAGTCTCTCTCTGTGTCTCTCTCGTGTCACTGTCTGTCTGTCTGTCTGTCTGTCTGTCTGTCTGTCTGTCTGTCTCTCTGTCCTCTCTGCTCTTCTCTCTCTCTGTCCTCTCTCTCTTCTCTCTCTCTCATCTCTCTCTCTCTCTCTCTCTCTCTCTCTCTCTCTCTCTCTCTCTCTTCTCCGTTCTGTGTCTTTGTCGTGTTGTGGCTTATATGTTTTCATTGATAGTCTTAGTTTTCAAGAAATTTTAGCGTGGATGTTTTGTCAGATTTTGCAATCTGTTTTGTTTTTGCTAATGATTAACCTTTACGCTCTGCACTGTCCTCTCTGTCTTTCTGTCTCTGTCTGTCTGTCTCTGTCTGTCTGTCTGTCTGTCTGTCTGTTCTACTGTGTCTGTCTTCTCTCCTTTCTCCCCCTCTTTCCCTCCTCTCCCCCCTCTCCTCTCTCTCTCTATCCCTCTCCTCTCTCTCTCTCTCTTCCTCCCCCCTCTCTCCCCTCTCTCTCCCCCCACTCTCTCTCCTCTCTCCTCCTCCCCCCCCCCCTCTCTCTCTCTCCCTCCCCGATCTCTCTCTCTCTGAGCTTCGATCAACACACTCCTAAACGATCGAATATCGCCTTCCTCTCTCGCCCACAGCGAAGCAAAACACACAACGCTCCGCTGCCAGTCGTTCTGTGTGTCTGGATGCTGATTTGCATCTTGGAATTGCCCGAACTGATGGCAGAAGCAAAGCTAATTTGAACGTGTTTGCTCTGATTTTCAGGTAGCGAGAAGAGTATTTTAGTTTTGGGCCTAAATTGAGGAGGGGAGAGAGAGAGAGAGGAGAGAGAGAGAGAGAGAGAGAGAGGAGAGAGAGAGAGGAGAGAGAGAGAGAGAGAGAGAGAGAGAAGAGAGAGAGAGAGAAGACAGAGAGAGAGAAGAGAGAGAGAGAGAGCGAGGAGAGAGAGAAGAGAGAGAGAGAGAGAGGAGATATGAGAGAGAGAGAGAGAGAGAGAGAGTTAAAGAGAGAAAGATACTAGGTTGAATAATCCATTTAACTACCTGTCCATAAGTTTGTTTCTGTTTTCTGCCTCTTGGCATATTTGAGAGAAAACGTCTTTGTTGAACAAAAGATAAAGAGATGTGAAGAGGAAGCAAATAAGTAAGAAAATATAAATTAAAGTACGAAACGTATTTTACATTTTTCAAACCATGGTTTCTCAAACAGGAATCATATCACTAATGAGGAAGTGAAAACCAGAATAAAAAAACGCCACCGGGACCATAATATGAAGAACTGACTTTAGTGAAAAAAACACAAACTAAAGCGTTAAGGGCACGCCAAAGGAACATCTGGACTGATCAAGACTGTCCTACAGGAACAGAACAAGGAGGGAGACGGAGAGACAGACAGAAAACGCTGGGAAGACAACATCAGATAGTAGACTGATCTTAGGTGGAACGATTTGCTACGGAAATAGGGGAATGCGGGAAGTGGTATAAGCTGGTTGCAAAATCTTCAGTGGTGCCATCACGGTCCGCGGGACTACGGGATAGGTGAAGCCATGTCAAAACCGCAAAGCAGAATAACAATAAAAACAGGAAAGCCTGCACAACAGTAGTCACAATAATTGTGGTTCCTTGATCTATTTCACATAGAAAAAAATCATAGATACATTTATATCTTTATGTGATGGAACCGTGAGGTAAGTACTTAGACAAATTAGAAGAAAGAGTGGAACAATTCTCAATCAACATTTCATAGCAACTGGGCAAAAGAAGACTCAGGGGAAGACGGTAGCTGGCTGGTCATTCTTTAACTGCTCCTCAGCATGCCAAGGGTAAAGTCCAAAGTATCGTGAAGACCATGTATGATGACAAAAACACTAACTTAACTATACCTATTAAAAATACAAAGTGTCTCACAATTGAGTGGTGAGTCCAAAAATAGTAATACTACGCAGCGACAAGATTGCATGGGATATAATCTAATTAACTCCCCTGTGGCGCAATTCTAGCACACTAAATCTAGTATACAATTAATTATTTTTAACAAAATCTCTCTCACACTCGCTCACTCACTCACACTTACACACACACACTTACACAAACACATACTCACACACACACACACACACACACACACACACACACACACACACACACACACACACACACACACACATGGGAAATAATCTAATTAACTCCCTTGTCGCGCTA
>CM060321.1:4810312-4825312 GCA_030674155.1 Stramonita haemastoma | reverse complement strand
TAGATGACAAACTTTACAACATCGTATGCACTCGGGTACTGGGTGTTAAGAATAATACACGAGTGGTCATTCTATATATTTGACACGAACAATCTTACATAAGCACACGCACACACAAGCACACACACACAGCGATACACAGACATAGAC
This sequence comes from Stramonita haemastoma, assembly GCA_030674155.1. Classification (NCBI taxonomy): domain Eukaryota; kingdom Metazoa; phylum Mollusca; class Gastropoda; order Neogastropoda; family Muricidae; genus Stramonita; species Stramonita haemastoma. Next base: position 4,825,162 of record CM060321.1, on the reverse strand, counting down.
ACCCCACACACACGCGCGCGCGCGCACACACACACACACATACACACACACACGTACACAAACACAAACACACACACACGTACACAAACACAAACACAAACACACACACACACACACACACACACACACACACACACAAACACACACACACACACACACACACACACACACACACACACACACACACACACACACCACACACACACACACACACACACACACACACACACACACACCACACACACACACACACACACACACGCACACGCAATCCGAAACATGGGGACTGGCAGACGTACACAAAAATAAAGACTATTACAACACTACCAAGAAAGCTCAACCCCTGTAATTAAAAGGTTGTGGGCTGAAGAAGAATCTGAAAATAGAAAGAAATCAAGAAGGCCGTCTGGAACCATTGTATTTGAAAGACTTCTTCCAGACTTCTTTTTTTTTAAATGTGTATCTCATCTCCTGCCACACCCACCCCACCCTCCTCCCACAACCTCCTGTTTTTTTGTTTTTTTTACCTGATTCAACAGTTGTGTTTAGAAAGACTTCATTTCAAATGTGTATCTTACGCCTCCATCATCCTCTTCCGTTTTTTGCCCTCCATTCTAGTAGTAGTAGTAGTAGTAGGCACCCATCAGTCTTGGAAGACTATGGAGTTGCGCTCTAGTCTTTAGAGCGCAAAGCCTGGGTAAGTAAGTATGGAGGCCAAGCTGTTACTCATGCAGCAGACACCCCCCCCCTCTCCTCGCCACTAGAATGATCCATTGGAAAGGCAATGACCGATACGAATGGTTCCAGTACCGTCGCAGGAGCCACCAGAACGTTGCCATATACAGCCCCGAGCAGCCCTGGGGACTCCCAACTCCCTGATTTTTCCTCAGGGATGGTGTCTAAACACGACACCTGTGTGCATGATGGTTTTTTAAAATAATAATTTTGTCATTCGCTCCTATCGGCACACGATGGCCTGCTCTTCCGAAAGGCGGAACGGAGTTTTAACGTGTGCACAAGATGTTCTGCGTGCGTTCGCACACGGGGCCTTAGTTTATAGTCTCATCCGAATGACTTTGACATTCAGTTCGATTTTTTTTGTCAAACTGGGAAGAAAGGGCGAGGCTGGGTACGAACCCAGAATCTCACGGTTTACTTGTTGGCAGGCGAAGGTCTTAACCACCTTGCCACCTTCCTTCCTCCATCCTACAGTTGTATTAAAAGACTTCATTAATTTCAAATGTGTATGTAACGCCTCCACCTTTCTCTTCGTTTTCTTCTCCATTCTACAGTTGTATTAAAAGACTTCATTTCAAATGTGTATCTCACACCTCCACCACCATTCACCCCCTTCCCTTTTTCTTCCCCCCACCCCCCCTATTCTACAGACAAAGGCGGGAGAAGAGACAAAGATGAGGAGAAAGCAGAAGTCCAGGGGGATTCTCTTTCCATTAACCTTAAGGAGATGGGGAACAATGTATGGTATTCAACACCCCCCTCCCCTCCCTCCCTCCACCCTCTTTGCTTCCACCCCAAACCCTCCTTCCCGTCCATCAATCCCGCCATCGCTTTCAAAGCTAAGGTGTCTGTCTAGACCCCAGATAGCTTTTTGTACCCATGTTCACTCTCTCCCCCTCCCCCCATTTTATTTGTCCGTCCTTCCATATCTTTTAAATAAAAAAAAAAGGGAATAATGGGTGGAGTCTACCCCTTTCTTCATGGTAACGTGTTTTGTGTGACTGCCTCTTGGATCATCGCTTGGAATCGATAGAGGATGTATTGTTGTGAGCCCCCCAGAGTTGTTAATCTATCTGTCTATCTGTCTATCTGTCTATCTATCTATCTATCTATCTATCTATCTATCTATCTATCTATCTATCTATCTATCTATCTATCCATCCATCCATCCATCCCTCAGTCTTGCGACCGTGGGGGCACCCCTGACGACTTGACAACCAGTTGCCTCCATGCCTCTCTCTGTTCTGCCTTTCCCAGGGTTTTGTTGAGTTCTAGGCCTGTCCATTTGCTGATGTCCTCCCATCTCTTCCTTGGTCTGCCTCTTTTTCTTCCTCCTTGGACAGTGCCTTGCAGTATTGTTTTTGCAAGTCCTTTCTATCTAATGACATGCCCATACGATTTAAGTTTACGCTTCTTTACGATTGATAGAAGATTTTCGTTGGGACCAATGGTTTGCTGGATTCTCTTACGCACCTCTTCGTTGCTTATGTGGTCTCTGTAGGAGATGCCAAGGAGTCTCCGAAGCATCTCATCTCTACCGCCTGTACTCTTCTCTCCAAATCAGTTGAAGGTGTTAATACATACATGATTTTGGGTATTTTTCTGTTTCTCCTACGCCGTCATTCACTCCTGAAAAAATACAACTGTAGGTCAGTTAGAGGTGTCCAGGCAAAACAGATTCAGATATACTGACTGACAAACAGGCAGACAAATAGACAGACAAACAGACAGGAGACAGACAGACATACAAGCACAGACAAACACAGACACAGACACAGAAACACACACACACACACACACACACACACACACACACACACACACACACACACACACACACACACACACACACACACACACACACAAGCGAGGCACATAGCTATACTTATACACTTACATAAATGAACATACGGCAAAGCGCTAATGACACACACTTGGGTATTACATACTCATTCAAATGCTGGCAGATTACTCCAATGATATAATTATAACCTGAAGAAGATGTCACATTAAAAAACAAAAAACCCATCCAGTTCATAATAAACCTGTCTCGGCTGGGGAGCTTTCACAAAAAAAATTGTAGGTATAAAATCAGTCCCTAGAGTCTGATTTTTGTCTGGAACAAAATCTGCAATCTTAGAAAAATTCCCAAGAGCCTGACTGAGTCTGAGACGTAAGGTATAATCTCCCAAATTGGACATGACATGAACATAAATCCCAACTTCGTTAAGAGTCTAGACATACACGTTTTATCACAGAACACAGCAGATTGAATTTCATGGTCCGGTAAGGATGCATAGTCTGCTAGAGGACAGGACAGGGAAGGAAAAGGAAAGAGATGGGGAGGGAGGGAGCGGGGGTGAGGGGGGAGATCTTGTGAGCATGAGACGCATTTTTGAACGTAACCGGGGTACCTGCTGTTGAATCATCAGGCAAACGGCTCTTCAAATACAGAAAGCAGACGACATTCTATTCCCTTAGTTCTTCTGATATCATTCTTGGGGGTTTAACCAAGATGGATTTTGTTGAAAGTTTCTAACTGTTGGACTCCCTGGGGATTGTTTGATATTCTCTAATCATAAATTTGTTTGAATTATGGAGAGAAAATGGGGATACATGGTGTAAAGGAGATGGGTTTCCCGTTTGTTTTCTTCTATCATCATTATCATTGTTTTGCTGTACTTAAAGTTTGTATCACAAACTTTGAATATTTCAGTCTCGATGCTCCAAAATTCCAAAAGTCTTCTTAGTGTTGAATTTTATGTTCAGATCTTCTCCAACATACATTATAAATTAATTCTTTTGATTGTATACATCTGGATGAGTAATGCAAAAAGTCTACATCTTTTGTAAATCAGCAGGTTTGATGAATGACTAGTTTACTAGCTGTCAAAATACAGACCTTTTTGCTTTCAGTATGTTAAATCACATATTAATTTGCATAATTATTGCGCGTAGATTGTCAACTGAATTAGGAATTCCTCTCTCAAAAGAAAAACAAACAAACAAAGAAACAAAATCCAAAAAAGTGGATAATCAGTTGAATTACGAACTCCTCTCTTAAAAAGAAAAACAAACAAACAAAAAAATCCAAACAAATAGCTCTCCTCCCCACTTACTTTTGTCAACTAGGCACGAAACCGGCTTCAATTACGTTACATGCTTTCTGTTTTTGAACAATCTGCATCATGACCACATGGCACTTTACTCTGGGCCATTAATATTGTCCAGAAAACTATGCATTGCTGCTTCCTGGTTGTCACAGTCTTTGCACTATCACTGGTTCAGTTTTGACATGCATGCACATTAAAGAAAACAGGCACTTCTGCTATTTGCACAGTCAAACACCACACACACACACACACACACACACACACACACACACACACACACACACACACACACACACAACACACGCACACACACACACACACACACAGACACAAGGCACACATACACACACACACTCACACACACAGCCACAAGGCACACACACTCACACACAAACACGTACACACACATACACACACACACTCACACACACACACACACACACAAGACCACACACATTCGCGCAGCGCGCGCTCACACACCACACACACACACACACACACATGCACACACACACCCCTCACACATACATACACACAGAGAGAGTCCACACACACACACACACACCCCACACACAACACACGCGCACGCGCACACACACTCACACACCACTACACACACACACATACACACACACACACACACAACACACACACACACACCACACACACACACACACACACACACGCCCATACCCCGCCCACACACCACTAAATTGCGTGATGGCTGTTCTGAATTTCTGACCCCAGAACAGTATGTCTCTGTTGTCAGGACTGATACAAGAACCAGAACTAATTGGACAAATTCCCTTTTTTTTATACTCTTTGATATCGAGGATAATGGAATTTCCCTCGCGAAACGAGCAGACTATCTGAAGCTCCTGAAGCCATTATTTTGTTAAAGCGAATTAACCTGCTGCCATCATACTCAGCGCATCTTTTGATTAAAAATCGTTCTATCATTGCAAAATGTGAGACACTATAGTTTTGCTATAAAGTACGCCAACGCCTCATTTTCGAAAAAAAAAAATGATAAAAAAAGAAAGAATAAAAACGGGATGTCACAAAATGGAACTAACTTCTAACACCTGATCTGATCAAACGATAGCAGAACATACAGAGTTGGTTTTAAAAAAAAAAACTTTCTTACGTAAGAACATTTCCCTACTACAATAATAATCAATACATCTTTTGATACTAAGTAGCAAAGATACCAAGACAGCTCAGTGGTCAGAGCAATCGCTTTCCACAAGTAAGATTAAACATCTTCGAACGTTGTTCCCAGTTGGATGGGTGACCGTTTGCGCGCCTTGGTTTCAGTACAGTCACCCAGTTCACCCAGCTGTAAATGGGTACCTGACCTCTTTAGGGTGAGAGATGGTAAAGCAGCGAGGGAGAGGAGATGGGCGCCGCCCTCAATACGCTGGCTCCTAGAGAAGCTGAGGTCTCTGACCCTCACTCCCCTATGTCGACATAGATTACGGGACACCTTTACCTTTTTACTTTTAGTTTTATCATTGCAAAAGTAGGAGGTGTATATCAACACACTATGTAACAATCTATGATCTGAAGTAAAAAAAAAAAACTTACAGAAAAGTTAGTAGAGCTTTAAGAATACTGAAGTAGTACATGTTGTCAATTCAGTACTGATTAACTTTGATCTGTGTACATTGTTTTGACACTTGGGAGGCAACGCAATATGTCAGTTTGTCACAGAGCGCGTTTTAGCACCCCCCCCCCTCCGCCCCCCCCCCCCCCCCCTGCAGGATCAATACACTTTGTCACTATTCAGGGACTCAACATGCAATGTCATACTACTGAGACGAATAGTGTTTTTGATACACGGCGCGTCAGAATACTATCGTCGTCGACATCGTCGTGATAAAGATTTTTGTGCCAGCTGTATTATGCAAATGTCACCAGGACTCCTTTTTTTCTTTCCTTCCTTCCATACACATCAGCAACACATACACACACGTACAGACACACACACACATACACAAAACACACACATACACAAACACTCACTCGCATTCACTCACACGCACACACACACAATACACACGCAAAGAGAGAGAGAGAGAGAGAGAGAGAGAGAGAGAGAGAGAGAGAGAGAGAGAGAGAGAGAGAGAGAGAGAGAGAGAGAGAGAGAGAGAGAGAGAGAGAGAGAGAGAGAGAGAGAGAGAGAGAGAGAGAGAGAGACAGAGACAGAGAGAGACAGAGAGAGAGAGACAGAGAGAGACAAGAGAGACAGAGAGAGACAGAGAGAGACAGAGAGAGACAGAGAGAGACAGAGAGAGAGACAGAGAGAGACAGAGAGAGGACAGAGAGACAGAGAGACAGAGAGACAGAGAACAGAGACAGAGACAGAGAGACAGAGAGAGACACACACAGACAGAGAGATGAGAGAGAGAGAGAGAGAGAGAGAGAGAGAGAGAGAGAGAGAGAAGAGACAGACAGACAGACAGACAGACAGACAACAGACAGACAGACAGACAGACAGACAGACTACAGACAGACAGACAGACAGCACACGGACAGACAGACAGTACAGACAGACAGGCAGCACACACATATATAAACAACAACATGACAGACAGACAGACAGACAGACAGACAGGCAAGGCAGGCACACATACATACATACATACACTAACATACATACACACATACATACACACATACATACAACACATACATACACATACATACAACATACATACATACAACATACATACATATAATACATACTTACATACATACATACTACATACCATACATACTACACTACATACATACATACACAATATACACAACACATACATGCACACATACACACTACACACCATACACACATACATACACCATACCTAAACAATATATACACGACACTACACACTACATACACACACATACATACATACACACTTACATAGATACCTACCACCTACTACCTACCTACCTACCACTACCTACCTACCTACTACCTACTTACCTACACACCTACACACCTACACACCTACACACCTACACACACACACGCCTACACACACACACACACACACACACACACACACACACACACACACACACACACACACACACACACACACACACACACACACACCACACACACACACACACACACACACACAAGACACCAGACAGATGACAGACACCCACACACACAACAGACATCCAGACAGACAGACAGACAGACAAGAAGGTTGTCTCGAGTGACGCATACTTCTCATCTCTCAGACAATGGATCTCAATGAGTACGAGTCCATCTTTATCGACGGCTGCCATCATCACGTTGCAGACATTAGGCTGTATCATCACGCCCTGCACTCACTGCAATCTTTTGGTGTATGTATTGTGTGGTGCTGAGGTGTCTGTGTGTTGTGTGTTGGTGTGTGTGTGTGTGTGTGTGTGTGTGTTGTGTGTGTGTGTGTGTTGTGTGTGTGTGTGTGTGTGTGTTGTGTGTGTGTGTGTGGTGTGTGTTGTGTGTGTGTGTGTGTGTGTGTGTGTGGTGTGTTTGTGTGTGTTGTGTGTGTGTGTGTGTGGTGTGTTGTGTGTGTAGTTGTGTGTGTATGTTTGTGTGTGTTGTGGTGTGTGTGTTGTTTTTTGTGTGTGTGTGTGTGTGTGGTGTGTGGGTGGTGTGTGTGTGTGTGTGTGTGTTGTGTGTGTGTAATGTGTTTGTTCTTTGTGTGTGTGTGTTTTTTTTTTCTTTTTGCTGCGCCTCTGTTGCATGCAGATTTTGGGAGCACCATTCTTTTTTTTGGTTTTCATTTTTTTTTGGTGTGTGTTTCTTTTACTTTTTGTTGTTATGTTGCTGTTGTGTTGTTGTGGTGCGTGTGTGTGGGTGTGTGGTATGTGTGTGTATGTGTGTGCGTGTGTGTATGTGTGTGTGTTGTGTGTGCGTTGTGTGTGTGACTCTCTCTCTCTGTATGTATGTGTGTGTGGGTTTGTGTGGTGTTGTGTGTGTTGGGTTGTGTTTGATATGTGTTGTGTGTTTGATTATGTGTGTGTATGTGTGTGGTTTGTGAGAGTGTTGTGTCTGTGTATGTAGTGTGTTGTCTGGTCTGTTTCTGTCTGTCCATGTATTTGATGTCTCAAATTATGTTGACGTTCCTGTCTTGCTGTTCCCGCGTCGCTCATTAAGATCCCTCTTCCCACACAGGATCTGCTTTGGTATGTCACATCCGCAGCGTGGATATCCACAGGGAACTCATAATGGTCAAGCGGCCTCACGTAGGTCACTGGCCAGAGTGACCCTGCACTGTCTTTTCTGCACTTTTTAGTGGTGTTCAGTGGGCCTGTTCTGAGCTAACATGCTTAGGAAACCTTTCATACTAAAGCCCTTAACGGGATAATACCGTGTAGAGTTTTGAAATCTTTTTTTCTGTACATACTTTACAAATCTCTCTTAAAACACATAGATATATGTGTATGGATCGCATACTGCCACAAAGGTTTGCTGTCATTTCTCCATAAGGCTGCCCTTCTACGATCTTCTAGTTCAAAAGGGTAACACTACCCACACTTTACTGGGGAGGGTGAAGGAGAAATGCTTATTTTGGTGGATATGAACTATATTTTCTCTTCTATCTCCTTATCTGTCTGATAAAAAACCCCTGACCTAGTGTTTTGTTGTTTGGTACTGTAGTGCATGGTATTGCAATGTTTTAGTTAAACAGTGTTGGGTTTTTCACCACAATTTTTTTTTACCACACGAATGTTGGATGACTTGTTAAAAAGTGTGCTAAATATTCCAGCCTGGTGCTTGTGTATCGTAGTGTATGGGTTTGTGTTTTTTCATCCGGCTTTAGGTTTTGTTTTTGCTGAATTCATTAGGGTGTTATATTGTGGTGGCTTTTTGTTTTGTGTTTTCTTATGTTTCACACTGATATAGTTTATGGCTGGTTTACTGATGGCTTTGTGGAGATATGCACTTTTAACTTGTAGATATAGTGATATAGTGTACTGTGTCGCTTGCGTTGAATTGCGTTAGAAGCTTGAATCGCGCTGTCTTTGTTATATGCATATATATATATATATAGCGCATACGCTAGCGCGCGAGTGTGTGTGTGTGTGAGTCTTCTCTCTCCTCTCTCTTCTCTCTCTCTCTCTCTCTCTCTTCTCTCTCTCTTCTCCCTCTCTCTCTCTCTCTCTCTCTCTCTCTTCTCTTTCTCTTCCTCTCCTCTCTCTCTCTCTCTCTCTTCTCTCTTCCCTCTCCTCCTCTCTCTCTCTCCCTCCTCTCTCTCTCTTCTCCTCTCTCCTCCCTCCCTTCTCTCTCTCTCCTCTCTCCTCCTCTCTCTCCTCCCCCTCCCTTCCCCCTCCTCTCTCTCTCGTCTCCTCTTCTCTCTTCTCTCCCTCCCTCTCTCTCTCTTGTCACTTTACTTCCTCTTTTTTTTTCACCAAGTTTTCCTGGTAATTCTAGAATGCAAAGCAATTCAAAACACACTTTGTCGCCGAGCAGGGGAGAAGAGAAAACAAGGATTGTGTGTGTGTGCAGAGCTCTCTGCATGCAGATGTGTTTGTAACTTTCTTGTTACAGGTTTCTGGTGCAAGCAGATTATAAAGCACCATTTTATTTTTTTGGGAGGGTAAGGGTGCATGTGGTGTGGTTATATGCATGTCTCTCTTTCTCACCCCTTTCACCCCTCCAAAAAAAACACACATACGCTTGTTTTGCACCCATTTTATTATTTTATTTTTATGTGCATTTTTTTTTTTCGTTTTATTTCTTTTCGTTTTTTGCTTTGCTGTTATTTAAAAAAATGTTATTATTCAGTGAAGGAAACTGTTTTTAGTGACTCTATATTTTGTCTTTTTTTATCTAAAGCAAAGGACATGTGTTTGTGTGTTCTTGAATTTTTTTTATTTACTTAGAGAAAACTTAGATAACCCGAAAAATCTCATCAGTATTTGGGTTTTTATTTGTGGGTTTTTATTTTATTCAGACAGCACTGAAAGAGGCAAAAAAAATACCCTGACCCAAAACATCAACATTTACACACTTAAAGCCCCCAAATATTTGAACTCCAACCACTGTTTGACAAGAGTAGACAAAGACTATCAAAATCAAACAGCGTGGGATGCTGTATTAATTAACACGTTGTCTTGAATCTGAGTGACGCAGTTTTGAAGTTGGAGAAATGACTATTTCCCCACCCCCTTTTTTTAATGTTGTCAAAGACCCTTTGTATGGGTTCTGCGAGACTTTTCATCAAGACATTCAAAATATCTACTCCCTCAGAATCCAAACACACTCAAAATAACTAGTCCCTCAGAATCCAAACTTCTGCAAAAAAACAAACAAACTCCAACCCTACCTCCAAACTTCTGTACACCCTTAGTTTCTAACACTCACACTTTAGGTTTTATTCTTTAGATAAAACAAAAACCTGTAAAGATATGTAACAACCGTTCTTACTGTAACTAAGCACGCGACGTCACTTCATTTTCTCATGGTGTCCTTCCTGTAAAACTCTTGTCAAGTTTATGCCAGAGCAGTTGTTTTAAATTTTTTTTTTTTTTTTTACAAGTAATGCTAGTGACAGATCAACCTTGAAATCAGTAGGAAGATTTATCACCCAAAGTCCTGACGTTTATGTCAACAAAATATGAAGCAATTTACAGAACATGCTCTACTGTTCCTATGCCGGAGCAGTTTTCTTACAAGTAATGATAACAACAGATCAACCTTGAAATCAACAGGATGATTTATCCCCAAAATTCTGACGTTATGTCAACAGAATATGAAGCAATTTACAGAACACACTTTATAGTTATATCTTCCTATGCCGGAGCAGTTTTCTTACAAGTAATGATAGCAACAGATCAACCTTGAAATCAGTAGGAAGAGTTATCACCCAAAATCCTGACGTTATGTCAACAGAATATGCAGCAATTTACAGAACATGCTTTACTGTTATATCTTCATACACCGGAGCAGTTTTCTTACAAGTAATGATAGAAACAGATCAACCTTGAAATCAACAGGATGATTTATCCCCCCAAATCCTAACGTTATTTCAACAGAATATGAAGCAATTTACAGAACATACTTTACAGTTATATCTTCCTTTTTTATAATTTTTTTTCTGGCATAGACTGGAGCTGAGAAAATGAAGAACTCAACGAAGCGTTCCTATTTCCCATCAAGTTTCGTGGCAGCAAGGGGGGGGGGGGGGAGTATGAAGTTACAACAGCCAATCACTGCTCGTCTCGTGTCCCCGCATCTTGTTGCCTATAGACGACACACAATGGCCTCTCTGGTGTTCAGCCTTCGTGCTTTCACAACACTGGTAAAAAAGCCCCCTCACGAAATGGATATTCTTGAAAGTAATAACAAGTGCAGTTTAAGGTAAAAAAAGAAAAGAGTGAAAGTAATCAGTGTGTTCTGCAGTTATAACATTTTTTACGTTGTGGAAGCTTGAACAGTTCGTTGTTGAATGTTGTATTACTTCAAGTGTTTAATATATCTTTTTTGTTGTTGTTGTTTTGATTGTTTTGATTTGGGGTGTATGGGGTGCTTAAGGAGAGGTGGTACCTTTGTAAACCTGGCAGTAGCATCCCTCGGGATGGACGGGAGCACTGGTCCTCACTTGGCACTCAACTCTCACTTCTGGGTCCGGGTCCTTAACCCACCCACACCCCGGTAACCGCTTCTACTGGCGGGCGAAACGTTGTGAGGGGCTGGTGCATTCTTAATCACCAGTAGGAGTCTTGGAGAGGAGATGGGCGCCACCAAGCTTCCTCAAGCCCACTGCAAGGACATGATGAGAAAAGCAAAACAGAAACACATGCCGGATCGGTCGAGGCCCGGATCAACAACGACCGCGCTACCCACTGCAAGCCTCCAGGGTGGGAGTGACAAGTGTGCCACTGGAGCAGAACTAACCCTAAAGCTTCCAGCTAAAGGGGTAACCATTGGTACATGGAATGTTAGGACTCTGTACCAAACAGGAAGAGTACAGGAACTCACACATGAATTACAGAGGTATAAATGGGACATCCTAGGGCTTGCGGAAGTCAGATGGATTGGCTTCGGAGAAACAACCACGCAAGACGGCCACAAAATATGGTACAGTGGAGATGAGAAACTACACAAACACGGAGTAGGCTTCATTGTCAGGAAAGAGATTGTGTCAAGCATCATCAACTGCACACCAATATCCAGCAGACTCATCTCAATCAGAGTCTCTGCAAAACCCCAGAATCTCACCATCATCCAAGTGTATGCTCCAACATCTGACTACGATGATGACCAGATAGAAGAATTCTATGAAGAACTTGAAAACGTCATCTCCAAAACGCCCAAAAAAGACATCCTTATTGTGGAAGGCGATTGGAATGCTAAGGTGGGACCTGATGCCTATGACACCTGGGCAGGAACCACAGGACGCTTTGGACTGGGAGAAACAAATGACAGAGGACAGCGGCTGCTGGAATTCGCAAAGAAGCACAAACTAACTCTGGCTAACACACTCCACCCTCACAAGCCATCTAGAACATCAACCTGGCACTCACCAAATGGTCTGATTCATAATCAAATTGATTACATTCTGTCACCCTAAAGATTCAAATCCAGCATAAACAAGGCAAATACAAGAACATTCCCAGGAGCTGACATTGGCAGTGACCACGACCTTGTACTTACCACCATCAGGCTGAAACTGAAAGCAAAACAACAGCCAAAAAGCCACGCATAAGATTCAACCTGGAAAAACTCAAAGACCCAACAGTGGTTGAGATCTTCCAAGCCAACATTGGAGGAAAGTTCGCCGCACTCACAGCCATTGACAATGATGTGAACACATTAGCCAACAACATCAAAGAAGTGCTAACGACAGCAGCAGAAGAAACATTAGGCAGAAGCAGAACAAAGAAACAACCCTGGGTGACAAATGAGGTTCTTGACCTCTGCGACAAAAGAAGAGAACTTAAGAAGCAAAAGTTCACAAGTCAAGAAGCCAACAACAAGTACATGGATAGCCACAGAGAAGTGAGAAAAAGATGAGAGAAGCCAAAGAAGCGTGGATAGAAGAACAATGCAACAACATCGAAGATGGAATGGCCAAGGGAAACAGCAAAACAGCTTACAACACTCTGAAAGCACTAACGAAAACCACACAGCCTAAAGCCTCTGTTATTGAAGACAAAGAAGGAAATCTTTTAACGGAAAACAATGCCATCCTCCAACGCTGGACAGAATACTGTGAGGGATTGTATAACTACCCACTACGCCCAGATACCAACATAGTTTCCAACAACCCCCTGAACACCAAGATAAAGACCCACCAATACTAAGGTGTGAAGTAGACACAGCTATTAAACAACTGAAGAAGGGGAAGTCCCCTGGAATCGATAACATCCCAGCTGAACTCATAAAAAATGGAGGGAATGAAACAGCAAGGCGATTCACAGAACTTTGTCAGAAGATCCACGACACCAAAGAATGGCCAAAAGAATGGACACAGTCTCTTGTAATACCCCTGCCAAAGAAAGGAAACCTCAAGCAATGTCAGAACTACAGAACCATCAGTCTCATAAGCCATCCTAGCAAGATCATGCTGCAGGTAGTCCTCAACAGACTGAAAAACCAAGCAGAAAAACTCCTGGCAGAAGAACAAGCGGGCTTTAGACCAAAACGCAGCACAATGGAACAAATTTTCAACCTGAGAATTCTGATAGAGAAGCATCTCCAACACCAAAAAGACTTGTACCACAATTTTATAGACTTCAAAAAGGCCTTTGACAGGGTATGGCATGACGGCCTCTGGCAAGTACTCAGGCACTTCAACATTGACAACTGCCTAATTGAAGTCATCAAGGCTCTGTACGAGAATGCAAGAAGTGCAGTTTTCATGAACAACCACGTGGGCGAGTTCTTCAAGACCACGGTTGGAGTCCGCCAGGGCTGCCTTCTCTCACCTGTACTCTTCAACCTCTTCCTCGAAAACATCATGACAGAGACACTGCAAAACCACCACACTTCCATCTCCATTGGTGGAAGACCCCTTTGCAACCTCAGATTTGCAGATGACATTGACCTCATGGGCAGCAGCAAACAAGAACTGCAAATCCTCACAGACAGTCTAACAGACCGAGCGAGCGCATACGGCATGGAGGTCAGTACAGAGAAATCGAAGATCATGGTCAACAGCGCGAGTAATGACAGCACGGAAATAAAGATGAATGGAGAAATATTGGAAGAGGTGAGCCAATTCAAATACTTAGGCTCCATCCTAACAAAAGATGGCACATCAAACAATGAGGTGAAAGCTCGCATTGCAACAGCAACATCTGCTCTAGTCAGACTCCAGAGGATCATCAGAAGCAACAACATCAGCTTCTGCACCAAATACCACCTCTACAAATCCCTCGTGATATCTATCCTCCTATATGGCTGTGAATCATGGACTCTGACAGCAGTTAGAGAGAAGAATCCAAGCATTCGAGAACAAGTGCCACAGAAGACTCCTCAAAATATCATACAAAGAACACAAGACCAATAACTATGTGAAAGAAGAAATCAAAAAGCGTGTGGGCCCCCAAGAGCCTTTGCTCTCCACCATAAAGAGGAGAAAGCTGATGTGGTTTGGTCACACCACAAGACACAACACCCTAGCAAAAACCATCTTGCAAGGAACAGTCGAGGGCAAAAGAAGAAGAGGCCGCCAAAAGAAATCATGGGTTGACAACATCAAAGACTGGACTGCCCAACCCCTGCAACGCCTCCTACTAGCCACACAGGATCGTGAAGCATGGAAAAAGATCTCCGTTGCGTCTTCTCTCATGTCCCCCCTACGTCCTTTGGGACATGGGACTGAGTGAGTGAGAGTGAGTTTTGATTGCATTTTGAATAACTGCGTGTTTTGCTCATTACTAATTTGTTGAATGCATTGAGAATTGTCATTTTTTTATATCCCGTAATGATGGGTGTTATATATATATATATATATATATATATATATATATAGATAGATAGATA
>CM060321.1:4800312-4802812 GCA_030674155.1 Stramonita haemastoma | reverse complement strand
TTATTGTTCAGTAATGATTTGTTTATTGAGTTATGTAAAAATCCTCCATATCCTGAAGGGATGACAAGAAATAAAATTTGAAAATTTGAAATCTAGCGGCAGACATTTGTCGTAACCACACCCTATCCCACAAGACTTTCTAAAAAAAAACAACAACAACAACAAAATCAACCACCAAGTCCATCCCTCACTCCTATCTCCTCCCCAAAAAGAAACAGACCAAATCAACAAAATATCACAAAAACAAACAAATTTCGATTACAAAATGTCTGTCATATCTCTGATGGACAGTTGTGACTGCTTGTTTTGTTGTTGTTGGTAATGCATTTTGTTTCAGTCTCTTGCTGCCTCTGTCTTTCATTGCCTGTCTGTCTGCCCTGTTTGATGTCTGTCTGTATTTCTCCCCTATCCGCCTCTCTCTCTCTCTCAAATTTATTGCTTACTCAATGTACCATATGGAAATAAAAGTTTGATTTGATTTGATTTGATTTGATTTGATTTTCTCTCTCTCTCTCTCTCTCTCTCTCTCTCTCTCTCTCTCTCTCTCTCTCTCTCTCTCTCTCTCTCTCTCTCTCTCTCTCTCTCTCTCTCTCCTCTCTCTCTCTCCATTCCCCATCTCTCTCCTTCGCTCCTCTCTCTTGTTCTACTAAATTCATTTAATTCTTTGCTGTCCAGTTTTGTTTTTAGAAGAAATCAGTAAAGAATTTATTTTTGTGGAGTTCTTCAGAAAGCCATATATGTTCAGATTTATATAACTAATGTCTGCTACCAATCCTAAACTGAAAAATCTATTTCTTATACATAATTATACAAAGCATTTTAGATATGAGAGATAGCAGTATCATAAGTTGATCATATTAGTTTTTCCCTAAGAATTAAGAATGTTAAAGTTTTGCGTGTTTTCATACACACACCCTCATAAGGGGTGAAGGCCTTTCGTGAATTAATTTCGTAATCCATATTTCTTCTACTCACTTGCTCTGTGTGTGTGTGTGTGTGTGTGTGTGTGTGTGTGTGTGTGTGTGTTGTGTGTGTGTGGTGTGTGTGTGTTTGTGTGTGCGTATATCTGTGTGTGCAAATCTAAGCCCAATTCATCCTTCCTATCCATCTTCCAATGTCGAGGTATATTAGACAGAAGAATGGAAGAGGCAATGACAAGTTTATTTTTTCTATCGTGTCCACTGTAACAGGAGGGAAATGTAATAAAACAGTCGCTAACTGTCTGACGTTTCTTCTTCTGATCTGTCTGTGTGATTGCTGTGTGGTTTTCGTTTGTTGGGTAGACATTTTCTTTACCTCTCTCTGCCTCTGTCTACTGCCTGTCTGTCAATCTGTTTACCTGTCCTTATACATCTTTTTTCTGATGATCACTTGGCCTTTTGTCTTGTTTGTTTTTGTCTGTCTGTGTATCTCTTTCTGTGTATGCATGTGTAAAACATTTGATGTCCCGTCTGTACTTAATCTCGGGTCCATGGCACAGACAATCAGTTTTAAGTGTGACCTCTATAAAGAGGTGGCATATATACTACTTTTTATCATGAAGGCGAATTGTGTACAACGGAAGGTTTTTGACCACTTCCCAAGGAAAAAAGAGCATCCACAATTCACAGGTATATCTCTAAATAGAAACGCGACGCTGCGATTGTCGCGCTCTGATCGCATGGGAGATAATCTACTTACCACCTCGTCACATAAGTATGTATGTATGTATGTATGTATGTATGTATGTATGTATGTATGTATGTATGTATGTATGTATGTATGTATGTATGTATGTATGTATGTATGTATGTATGTATGTATGTATGTATGTATGTATGTGTGCATGTGTGCATGTGTGCATGTGTGTATTTGAGTGTGTGTGTGCGCGCGCACACGCACATGTGTACTGTATTTATGAAGAAATGACCACACCAATTCTTGAGTGTGAAATTCCAGACGGTGTTAAGCACGTTTAAACCACAGGCACAGCTATTTGCTTCTGGTACAAGAGGCAACTAAAGACAAGATTTTGGCCAGCTTAAATTTACACCGCAGAAACCCAGATACCAGATCTATACTGCCAAAAAGTTCACCTAAACTTCATTTAACTCAAGCACTAGAGGCAATTTTAGACAAACATTTGATCAGCTCAGTTACGTATCGCATAAACCCAGACGCAATGTCTTTTTTGCTAAAAGAAAAAAAAAGAGAACAGCTAAGACTCAAATCAGTTCTGGTACTAAAATCACTTAACGATAGATGCTGAACTAACTCCAAGACATTGCTACAAACCCAGATTCAATGTCCTAATGATCAGAACATTTCGCTCGCAATTTGACGACCCGGGTTCGATTCCCGTTCGAGGAGATTTTTCTCCTGGAGTTAACATCGGTGCTGACTCCACTCTCCTCCAAAGTCTTTCGGATGAGACTATAAACCGAGGCCCCGTGTGTGAACGCACGCAGAACATCTTGCGCACACGTTAAATCCTGTACCGCTTTTCGTAAGAGTAGTCCAT
>CM060321.1:4795312-4797812 GCA_030674155.1 Stramonita haemastoma | reverse complement strand
CACACCAAGCAGAAGACAAGTTGATTGGAACAACAAAAGCAAAACAAAATCTATGTGTAAACCAGGAAATTCTCTCAGAACGAAATTTTCTGTCGTTTTTCTTCCCCCCAAAAGTTTTCAGTGGTTCTTTAAAAAAGTCTTCTGTCCTTTTTAAAAAGAAATAAGAAGTCTTCTCTCATTCTCTTTCTTCAGAAAAAGTCTTTTGCATTTTTTCCTTCTTTTCCTGACGAAAATTTTTTGTATCGAAGTATGTTTTAGGCGTTATTCGGCAATACAATTTTTTTGTTGTTGTTCTTTTTTTTAACGTAGTGGGATGCCACATACTTCCCTCTAAACAAGCATTAAAGCTAGCGTAATGTCCTGAAAATAGGGAGAATGATCAAAGAACACTCAGGCTTCAGAAAGCTAGCAGAAGTGATGTTTGTCGCGCATGTAATAACATTTTCCAAAATCTTCATATTTTATATGACCTAGTCATGGTATTGGAAATATTAAAAACCAGTTGCTGTTTAGTTGACATAACAATCATACCCAAACCCAGTTTACTATTTAGTTCATAAGCGATATAACAGCACTGGTACCACTTGTAGGACTAGCAAAAACAATACTGCAAGGCACTGTCCAAGGAGGAAGAAAAAGAAGCAGACCAAAGAAGAGATGGGAGGACAACATCAGCGAATGGACAGGCTTAGAACTCAACAAAACTTTGAGAAAGGCAGAACAGAGATAAGAGAGGAATGTAGGAAACTGGTTGTCAAGTCTTCATGGGTGCGCCCACGGTCTTCAGACTAATGGATAGATAGATAGATAGATAGATAGATAGATAGATAGATAGATAGATAGATAGATAGATAGATAGATAGATAGATAGATAGATAGATAGATAGATAGATAGATAAATAGATAGTACCACCTCGGGCACAAAAAATAGAATTCATTCCCTGACTGTGTCTGTCAACTCAGGAGAGAGCTAAATACTGCACTATGCAGTATACTGCAGGATTTTTCTCCTGGAGTGAACATCAGTGCTGACTCCACTTTCCCCAAAAGTCTTTCGGATGAGACTATAAACCGAGGCCCCGTGTGCGAACGCACGCAGAACATCTTGCGCACACGTTAAATCCTGTTCCGCTATTCGTAAGAGTAGGCCATTGTGTGCTGGAGGGGAACAGATGACAATATTTACACAACTGCATACACACGGGGACTGGATGAAAAAAGCACATGAGTGCTTATCCCATTATCCTCGATATAAAAGAATAAAATAATAAATAATGAATAAATAAATAAATAAATACTGCACTATGTCTTGTTCACCCCCTGTTTCATTACATTAGGGGCTAAGACTGGGAGCCTCTCTGAAAGCTTTGGCATCCAAACTGTGAAGAAGCAACTAAGATCCGCGGCTTTATTGCCATGGTAACCAGAGACGTAGATCTATAGCAATCACGATGATTGAACACTGTCTACAAGGTCAGAGTGCTGATACACTTTCGGTTTTATTTTCTTGAAAAAAAAAATCTTGAATCTTGATATCTTTGATCGTTTCGTATGCAAAGCTACTATCAGAGAGGCACTGATACAAGTACATTCATATAACTATCAGTATATCTTTGACCCTTTATATTTTTTGATCGATTATATTGAACAAAGCATACTATACGTACTTGGTGTTGTTTATATGATGCTTGGCGAACATGAGAGCTGTCATCTTTATGTCCTTTGGATGAGACTATAAACCGAGGCCCCGTGTGCTAACGCACGTAGAACATCTTGCGCACACGTTAAATCCTGTTCCGCTTTTCGTAAAAGTAGGCCATTGTGTGCCGGTGGGAACAGATGACACGATTTACAAAAACTGCATACACACGGGGACTGGATGTAAAGAAAGCACACGGGTGCTTATTCCATTATCCTCGATATAAAAGAATGAATGAATAAATAAAAATAAATGCTGAGAATCACCTAGGGCTACGATATGCCTTTCATAATTAGGCACTACGTTTCATAAATGATACCCCAGCCCATTCACACTGAATCCATAACAATTCTCACACCGATTGTATGTCCACGTCCACGTCACCCTAGATGTTCTAGACAGAACACCAAGAAGCCAACTGCTCTCATTGTCTGTCAGCCTTATCGTGGCAGAAAGGTGGCTCCAAATCTGACCTAATCATGTTACCATAATAGGAGAATGAATGTCTCTCGTTCCTAAGGTTTGCTAGTTACAGTAACATTGCGTGGCTAAAGAACTGTGATACAATCTGACTGCAATCAACAATGATGCGCTTCACCAATATACAAAGCAGAAATGATGTTTAAAAAAACCGTCCCAACATCACGTAAATTCCCTTTCCAAATTTTCATTCCTTTGTTAAGAGATGGAATGGTTATAAGCTCTGCCTAAAACGAACAAAGAGACACAAAACTAACTCAGAAACGCGGGCAAAACAAATATTAGTATGATACTTAACAGACTATGATTAAGTGAGGTAGT
>CM060321.1:4780312-4790312 GCA_030674155.1 Stramonita haemastoma | reverse complement strand
CATACACACGGGGACCGGATGAAAAAAAAAGCACATGATTGCTTAGTCTGTTATCCTCGATATAAAAGAATAAATAAAATAAAAATAATAAATAAATGTTCTTTGATTGTTTTAATGATATCGAGATTTGCACAACAACACAAAGTTAACGATACAGACTACTGCATTTTATGTAATTGGTTGTGCGTTGAAACGGTAATCGGTAAATTATTATTTAAAGGTTGTCTGTATTATGTGCTTTTTGTGACGTAGTATACTGTACTGTTGCGCTATAACAGTTACTGTGAATCACCCTCATTTCTGTTACCGTAACATATATTACTGAAGAAGTGTTCACCATTTTATCTCGATCGAGGTACAATAGAAAGTCATCAACTCGTGTCCATGACTTTATGAAAAACCAACCATCGAATACAATATCCACCAAACATCATTAATTTGCTTCTTTGAAACCAATATGCGCAGACAGCTTTGAGTCAAAGGTAATATTGTTTACTTGTTTCACTCTGTTTTTTTTCCATAATTGAAAAAAACAACAACCCCAAAGCAGTTCTTATCTAGCACTAGCACAGATGTAAGTACTTCAGTTTTCGATCAAGCCATGTGGACGATAAACTACACAAAACTTTACATCAACTGAAGTTTGAATAAACAAGAATGGTATTCTCCGAGAAAAAAACAAACAACCCTGGCAAAGTCCTGTTGAAAACTCAGTTCTATAGTCCTACTGTCTACAGCAAAGAGAGTGACCCAGATCTTTCTGATCCCTAAAGAGAGGGCCACCCAGTCCTCAGCCAATGAACAAGTTGGTTCTCACGACGAAAAGCCAGTAGACAGCAATTAGTCCCATTTTTTTCTGAACAGCTGTAAAGCCTGTGGACAGCTGGCTGTTGAAGGCATCGATCTTTGGATACCAGTCTTTGACACATCCACCACCGCGACTGTCTGTCTGACTGACAAACAAGTGAGATCACACACACACCCAGGGTCTTTTACCTCACATCGTGGGGTTGGTGTTCCTTTTAGTCTGTACTTTTCTAAGGGTCTGGTTTTGTTCTTTTTGTTAATGATGTTGTTGTTTTTGTTTTTTTTGTTGTTGTTGTTGTTGTGTTGTTGTGTTGTTGTTGTTGTTGTTTTGTTGTTGTTGTTGTTGTTGTTTTCTTCTTCTCTTCTTCTTCTTCTTCTTCTTCTTCTTCTTCTTCTTCTTCTTCTTCTATCTACTACTTCTACTACTACTACTACTACTACTACTACTAACTACACTACTACTACTACTACTACTACTACTACTACACTACTACTAACTACTACCACAATACTACTACAAACATAACTACTACTACTATCTACTATATACTGCTGTAAAGATGCTGCTACCACAACTTCTGCCACAATGCAGTACTACCACTTATAATTACTACCACTGTTATGCTGTCCTGTTCTGCAACTACTTTCACAGTTTCTACCCCCATTTTCCTTCTTTTCTTTCCTCTTTTTGGCACTATTTTAGTCCTTTCCTATTTTAGTCATTCGGATGAGACTATAAACTGAGGCCCCATGTGCGAACGCATGCAGAACATCTTGCGCACACGTTAAAACCCTGTTCCGCCTTTCGGAAGAGCAGGCCATCGTGTGCCGGTAGGAGCGGATGACAAAATTATTTATAAAAAAAACAGCATGCACACAGGTGTGTTTAGACACCATCCCTGAGGAAAAATCGGGGAGTTGGAGTCCCAGGGCGGCTCGGGCTGTATATGGCAATGTTCTGGTGGCTCCTGAGACGGTGCTGGAACAATCCGTATCGGTCACTGCCTTTCTAGTGAATCATTCCAGTGGCGTGGAGAGGGGGGGGGGGTCTGCTGCATGGGTAACAGCTTGCCCTCCTTACTTACTTACTTACCCAGGCTTTGCGCTCTAAAGACTAGAGCGCAACTCCATAGTCTCCGAGACTGATGGGTGCCTACTACTACTACTAGTTCCTTCTCCTCTTTCTCCCCTCTTGTTCCCTTAATTCTGCTCACTGCTGGCTACTTCTGCTGCTTAGCTACTAGTTAAGTTCAGCAGCTGAAAAGAAATGATGAAAAGAGCTGATAAAAGGAAGCACTTGAATAAAATTGACGAAAGAACCAGCTCCCAGGGAACCCATCGTTTTCAGACAGAACCTTTTGACAGAGACAAGCAGACGAAATCGAAGGAAGGAATAAAATGATGGATTTTCGAAGAAGTTGAGAGAGAGAGAGAGAGAGAGAGAGAGAGAGAGAGAGAGAGAGAGAGAGAGAGAGAGGAGAGAGAGAGAGAGAGAGAGAGAGAGAGAGAGACAGACAGACAGACAGACAGACAGACAGACAGACAGACAGACAGACAGACAGAGACAGACAGACAGAGAGACAGAGACAGAGACAGAGGGAAAGAGACAGAGACAGAGAGACAGAGACAGAGAGAGAGACTTCTTCTTCGATTCTTCTTTTCTTCTTGTTCTTCTTCTTCTTCTTGTCTTCTTCTCTTCTTCTCTTCTGTTCTTCTTTCTCTTTCTTCTTTCTTCTTTCTTCTTTCTTCTTTTCTTCTCTTTTCTTTCTTTCTTTCTTTTCTTTCTTTTCTTTTTTTTTTTTTTTTTTTTTTTTTTTTTTTTTTTTTTTTTTTTTTTTTTTTTTTTTTTTTTTTTTTTTTCTCTTCTTTTCTTCTTCTTCTCTTTCTTCTTTTTCTTTCTTTCTTCTTTCTTCTTCTTTTTTCTTTCTTTCTTTTTCTTTCTTTCTTCTTTCTTTCTTTCTTTCTTTCTTTCTTCTTTCTTTCTTTTTTCTTTCTTTCTTTCTTTCTTTCTTTCTTTCTTTCTTTCTTCTTTCTTTCTTCTTTCTTTCTTCTTCTTCTTTCTTTCTTTTTCTTCACCCTCTCCTCTGTCTCCTTTTCTTTAATTTGCATTCCACCCTCGTAGGGATTCAGAGGGTCAGACAGTATAAATCCAAAATCATCAGGGCCTTGCTCCCAACAGAAACGTTTATCAAACTCCTCAGTGGATATTAATACTGTACTAAAGCCTGGGACTCCGTATATAATTTCTCTGTTCATTTTGTAATGTTATTCATCACCAAGGTTTTTGATTGTTAGTTTCTTTTTGCTTTTGTTCTCTGATTATATTTTCGTGTTCTTCCTTCGACAGTTACTAGAAGAAAACTTTGAATATGTCTGCTGCATCTTGTAACGGAGCCGCATCAAGTCTTCTTTTATAACTTATGTTAACATTTTTAATATCTTCATGTGGACACTACACTCACTACACTGATACTACACTCCACCCCACTCCACTCCACTCCACTCCACTTTACTCCCCTCCCCTTTAATACAATATATTCACAACAACACAACAGAGAACAATACAACATAACACAACTTTTCGTAACATATTTCATCGCTGTACTCTTGTGGCCCGTCAACAAGCTTTCTACGGTCATTGACATGAACCGTCCAGAAATTTTATCCTCCCGTCACACGAAAAGACAATGACCGCACTCTTCTCCAAATGAGATCATTCTCCCCCTCCCACCCCCTCCACTACTTTCAAACGGGAGTTCACAAAGTTCTCTACTTCGTTTTTTGCTTTCCTTTGTTTTCAGTGTATCTTACAACCCAGGAGAAACAGTAAACTGGTTCTTAATCCCCAAACAGACGTCTTGCATGTCAGAAAGCTAAACCTGTTTGTTTTGTTCAGTTGAACCGAGTGCAAAAGATTCTGATATATTTTTTTTGTGGATGAAAAATGTCAACAGCGGGCTGACAGTTGATATTTCAGGATACTGATTTTTTTTCGGCACCTGTCGCTGAGAAAATCTGACGGGACTATTTTAATGGCTGCCAAACAGGAGAGATAACGCCTACAGCTCTTCATTAGCCCCTGACAGTGAATGTCAATTCCCTTCTGTTGTTATTTTCTGACCTGAAAAAATAAATGTGTGGATTTGGCATTTTGTCGAAAGTTCTGACAGTTGATGATTTGGAAATCTGTTAATGACCACAGAAAAGAAGAAGATGTGGGGATCTGTGCTGATGTTTATGCTTATTTGCGAGTATTTTGAGGTGATAGTTTTTGATAATCAAAATAATATCAAAGGCAGGTTTTAAAACTCTTGCTCATAACAACAACAAAAAAATCAACAGATAGATGCTCTTTTCTAAACTTGCATGTACGTGCATATCTTAACAATTCAACATGAAAAAATGGGCAAACATTTTCATTCTTAACACACACCACACACACACCACACACACACACACACACACACACACACACACACACACACACACACACACACACACACACACACACACACACACACACACCACACACACACACACACACCAACTTCAAAGTGTCTTCAGCACATAAGTCTACTAACAATAACAACAACACCAACAACCCCCCCCCCCCCCCCCTCACAAGAACAGAAAATGAAAACCAAACTGGAATAAAAGCAAACCCAGTAACAAACACGATCCAGTTGAAGTGACACATTTAAATCCTGTTCCGCTTTTCGTAAGAGTAGGCCATTGTGTGCCGGTGGGAACATATGACTATTTATACAACTGCATACACACGGGACTGGATGTAAAAATGTATATGAGTGCTTATTCCATTATCCTCGATATAAAAGAATAAATAAATAAAATAAATAAATAAATAAATAAATAACTCTTTCAGTCAGTGGAAAATGTGCTGTGGTCATCTATACAAGTCAGTCATTCTATCTAACTGCCTAAGCAGACAGTCAGATAAACAGACAATGACCCCAAGTACTTTACTTTTGTTTACAGCGACAGCCAGGAAGTCTTTTTCTTAGTACTTTAACATCTTTGTGTTAAAAGAGTTGCTTTCATTCACTACGGAGAAAAGAAGTCTATTCTCATTTCCCAAACACACTTGTCACTTCTTCAGCAAATGAAGAGGAAATGTGTGTGGCAGCTGAGAGTGTGTGCAAATAAACCTTTTTTGTTTTCAAAATAATTATTTCAGAGGTCTGCTGAGGTTTTGTATTTAGATAATATCGATCTTTCAAAACCAGTCTCCGAGAAATCTAACTAGATTGTTTACTGGCTGTCACCCAGGGGACGTAACGTCTGCAATATTTTTTTATTTTTTAGGAATCTCAGAGAGTGATCGCACTTTACTTCAGTTTTACGTCATTTTTCTCCTTTTTGCGTTCATTTTGACAGCTTGTTGAATTCTTCATAGTTCATATTCTGAAATTCTGTGGAGGACATGTTTTGTTTTTGTATTTCTTCTTCTTCTTTTTATTTTCTATTTTTTTAAAAGAAGGAAGCTAGATAAACTATGATAATTGAGATAATGTGTACGTTTGATAGGAATTACCTGTTTGAAATTACTTCTCCAACCAATAGAATAATTGAACAATGGGTGCTTTTAGAGCATACTTTTATATATCTACAAAAGATACAAAAATAGTGACTGGTAATATCATTTTTGTTTTGCAAACGTTCAAGGTACAGTTTTACCACTCAGTGTTAAACAACAAGCAAGGACACAGCTAAATCATTTAAACTATCAGGGGGGACGAGATAGCCTAGTCTTCAGAACATTGTGCTCGAAATTTGACGCCCTGGGTTCGATTCCCGGTCGAGGAGATTTTTCTCCTGAGTTAACATCAGTGCCGACTCCACTCTCCCCCAAAAGTCCGTCGGATGAGACTGTAAACCGACGAGGCCCCTTGTGCGAACGCACGCAGACATCTTGCGCACACATTAAATCCGTTCCACTTTTCGTAATGTAGGCCATTGTGTGCGGTAGGGACAGATGACACATTTACAAAAATTGCATACACACGGGGACTGGATGTAAAAAACACATGAGTGCTTATTCCATTATCCTGGGTATAAAAGAATAAATAAATAAATAATAATAATAAATAAATAAATAAATAAATAATAATAAAAATACGAATCCAGCAACAAACTAAATCTAATCTGAAATCGGTGACAGTTTTTGTCCGATCAAAAGATGCTGAAATCGTTCGAACCAGCAATGTCACCTGCAGTCTTATCAGCTGCCTAGCTGCCAGACAGGCACAGCATTAGAAGAATAAATACTTGAGGAAGATATTTGGTCTGCTGGGTTTGCTTTTGTTGTTGTTTGTTGTCTTCTTGTTGTTGCTGTTGTTTTTTGGTTCCTCGACGAGAGCTCTAAAGTTAGCAGTCGTGAATCTTTGCGTAATGCGACCGTTTTGATCCACAATTAAGGTAGCCCATTCCTACTTCGGGGATGATATCTTAACACGACACCAGTGTGTATGCCTTTTTAAATTTTGTCATCCATTCCTACGGCAACCGAACGGTTCTCCCACTATTTCTTGCTCGAAACGAAATGGACTCACTCTTTCCCGAAAGTCCTACGGGGTTCTAACGTGTGCACAGATGTTTGGGTTCGTTTGCAAAACGCGACTTCATCTGAGGCTTTTTGGAGGATACTGACGTTGACTCCAGGGGAAGAGAAGATCTACAAAACGTGCCATCGGTGGTGCTTGAAACAGGCTCGAGATTCATGTAACTCAATAACGCTTCTAACCACTAGCTAATCCTGCGCCAGTCCTCTGTGTATCTCGACAGTACATGTCGTTACCTTTTGCTTAGTTTTCTGATTTATGGCGTTTCTTTTTAGACAACACTTCACTAGTATAAAATGTTCGCTTTTCGTATTCTCCACACTTCACTATATTATTAAAAGGATACCTTTCGATTCCACACTTCACTATAAAAAGAGCCATTCGTGTTTCTCCCACATCTACTATCTAAAAGGTATGCCCTTCGTATTCTCCACACTTCACTATATAAAGGTTAGCCTTTCGTTATTCTACAACACTTCACTATATATAAAAGGTAGCCTTTCGTATTCTCCACACAAACTTTTCGTCTGTCAGTACAAGAAAAATGTTTTTAGTACACGCAAAGTGAGACAAGAAAATTGTATGTTTACTTCAGGCAAACTGAGTACAAAGACTTTGTTTCAAAGCTTGCTGACGATTGGCGTTTGAAGATATCTACCTTCCAGCACTAGTCTCTCTGAGAGGGCTGCTTTAATGGCTGCCATGCAGGGGACATAACACCAAGAGTATCAGCTTTCCCTAGCAAATCGTTCCCTTCAAGGCCAGTCTACTCTCTGATGTTGTCTCCCCATCGTTTTCTTTGTCTTCCTCTTCATCTCCCTCCCTGCACTGTTCCCTGTAGGACAATTTTGGCCAGTTCTGATGTTCGTGTGACGTACCTCTACCACTTTAGTTTGCATTTTTTCACTGTAGTCAGGAAGAAGTCGTTATACAGTCTGATGGCATTTTCAATCTGGTTTTTATTCCTCATTAGTAATGTGACCTCTGTATGAAATACGAATAAGTTTGCAAAAGCATGTCATCTCCATTGCCTGTATCCTTCTGTCAATGTCTGCTGTTATAGGATACGTTTCACATGCGTCAATAAAATAATTGGGACATGATCAGGAAACACATCAGTCTGATCTTAAAGCTGATGGCGATGTTCTTGTCGTTCCAGAGGAGTTTTCAGTTTGGTCATTGCAGCTGTGGTCTGGGGTATCCTGGAGAGAATTTCAGGTTTTGATACTTCATCCTATACTATAGGTCCCAGGTACTTAAAACTATGGACGGTCTCAATTTTTTTGCTGTCTCTAATAATGTCAGTGCTGATGTCATTGGCACTATTTGTCATCAGCTGGGTTTTCTCTGCACTGATCTGTATGCCATATCATCATCATCATCATCATCATCATCATCATCATCATCATCATCATCATCATCATCATCATCATCATCATCATCATCATCATCATCATCATCATCATCATCATCATCATCAACAACAACAACAACAACAACAACAACAACAACGAAGCTATAACAGCTAAAAGTTCACAGAAAAACCCGCACAAATAACTCCCCACTTACAAACAACTAACTCCCTTCACCAAAAAACCAAACCGTTGATATTGAAGAAGACTGTTTTGGTCAGTGGTCGCTGACACCATCCAATAATTGCAGTCTAAGAGTCTTCACAGTCTGTCAGAGAGATGAAGACAATGACCAAAGTGAGCTCCAAGAAAAGCCATGTCTTTGCTATTTCCAAAGAAAAAAGGAAACAACATTCGGTAGCTTATTGTTTCGTTTTCTGAAGCCCTTGTCATCATGGACAGAGTGGAGTCTTCTGAATCCCCTGATAAACTTGTCGCCTGTCACAACAGAACAATGAACTTTTCTTGTTGAGAGAAAATGCGTACAGTACACCTCTTCTATTTTTTTTTTTGAATAGACAAAGTCAAAATCCTGCTAACGGTTGTTGATTCAAGATGTTGATCTTTTAATATACATCTCTGGAAATCTCACGATACTGTTTTGATGGCTGGCTGTCAAGAAAGTGGTTTATAAAACATGTACAGCTTCTATTATTTTGTGAACGTACAGTTTCTTCACCTTTCCATTTTCTGTGGCTTTTTATTTATTGTGTGTTTGTTTAGTAGCATACTAAAGTGTGTTCTCTGTTTCGAAAATCTATAAAATCTATTTTCTGCTTCATGTTTCAAATTTCAATCATAATTGTAATGTCTTTCGTTTTAATAAAGCAAGAATAAAACTTGCAATTTAGAATGATATTTGTTCTCAACTGTAAACATTCTTTGGGAATGGTCTCTAGGCATTCACAACACTATACAAAAGACAGGCATGTTCAAATACTTTTCTAAAATCTACCCCAGAACTAAAGAGACTAGTAATGATTAATTTCCTCTAAAAACAGTTCTGGGGACGGGATAGCTCAGTGGTGAGAGAGTCGCTTCCTACATTAAGCCGCAACGAGCGTGGTTACCAGTTGGATGGGCTTTAGTAAAGTCCCCCCAGGGTACCAGCCCTCTTTAAGGGTCAGGGAAGGTAAAGCATCGGGGGAGAAGAGATGGCGCCGCCCTCATCATGCTGGCCCCTAGAGAAACTCTCCTACTGCTACAACACAGGTTATGGAACACCTTTACATTTTCCATACCTTTTTCAAAAGCCGTCATGTTTGCAATTTAACAAATTTCCATTATATTTCAAACAAATAATATGGCCAGGCAGGTGTGTGAACGACACTGTTATTGCTTTCTTATTTCTCCTTGCTTTTCTTCTTCTTTTTCCCTCCTTGTGGAAAGCCATTTTTTCTGTCAACTATGATTATTTTCAATTGAAAAAACATTCTAAGCTATATTCAATTGAATATATTTCAATTGAAAAACATTGTAAGCTATATTGTTTAGCTGGAAATAATAACGCCGAGAACAACAACACAGCAGCAACAACACACACCAACACAACAACAACAACAACAATAATAAGAGCTCCAAGTTTGTTGCTCCAATCCTGTATTGTGTTGTTCGGCTGTCACAGCCGTGGTATAGGCTATGTGGTCGGCGGAGGCTACAAGCAATAAGACTGGATGTTCTCTGCTCTTCAAGAATAAAGTTGGAAAAACCCACAACAAGAGCAACGCTCGATAACAGACATCCATATCATTAATAAACAAATCCATAAGCAAACAAACTGGCTTGTCTTAGTACGTAGCAGAGCATCTTTGGGGTCATCAACATCAGCTAATTGTTCCATCTAGGTTGATCATAAAAGCCTGTCAGATTTCAATGACTGTAGTAGGCCGTAAAAAAAGAGATATTGTCTGCTTTTAACGGCAGTTTGGACTCATCCTTACGGTGTTATTTTTCAAAATCATTTTTTTCAGATGGTACATTGAAAAAGTAAAACATTATGGTACATTAAAACAAGTAAAAACATGCTCTTTTTCATAAAGCTGTTATAAATCTTTAGGTTTTTATTTTTAATGCTCCTTTTGTCTGCAGAATACCCATCACTATGGACATAAACAGACTTTTCCTAAATCCCATGACAGCTTTGCCATGTCGATGAGTATAGGAGAAATGGGTTCTCAAAAACTCCATGTGTTGAAACCAATG
>CM060321.1:4757812-4762812 GCA_030674155.1 Stramonita haemastoma | reverse complement strand
CACATACACACACGTGCGCAGGTTAAACATTCCGTATGCACGTAGGCTGCTTGCATAGATGAGCAAAACATATGGACAAAAATGTCCTATTAAGGACAGACAGACACACACACACACACACACACACACACACACTCGCGCGCACGTGCAAACACACGCAAACACACACACTCACTCACATACACACATACACGCGCACGCACCCACAAACACACACTCACACACACATACACACGTGCACATGCACGCTTGCACACACACAACACACACCACATAAACACAAACACACACAACACACACTTACTTACCTACTAATTTATTTACTTGTTACACTGTCTTGTTGAACAATGCCGCCAGATGTTTCCTTCGAATTCAGAACGGAACACAAGTAATCCGCCCTGAAAAAAAAGCAAAATGGCTTTCAGTGCAAGCAAAACAGAATTCAAAATAGCAACATTAGCTTATTGTGTCATCAAAGGCATATTAATTTCTTCTACACCACACACACACACACACACATACAGAACACACACACACACCACCACACACGCGCATGCACACACGCACACCATACACACATTACAGGTTCATGGTCTCTGTCTCTCTGTCTCTGTCTCTTTTTTCTTCCACGTGCACACATCCAAACACCCACACACAACACACCCCCCCACACACACACCCCCACACACACACACAACACCCCTCCTCCCCCCACACACTCAACACTAACACGAACACAAACACACTAAAACAACACCAATTTCACATCAGAAAAAGAGAGAACCTTCGTTGTTTCTTTCTATTTGGAAATACTTTTATATATATAGGGTCTACACCTTCTACTGTCTGGCTGTGAAGGACTAGAAAGAAGAAGAGAAGTAGAGGCAATAGTCTCTCTCTCTCTCCTGAAAATAGCCATCAAAGAAAACGAAGGTGGGGGGGGGGGGGGGGGAATGGGGCAGTGTAGTGGAGGGAGTGAAGAGTGGTCAAAATGAGGGAGTAGACGCGAGAAGTAGATGAGAGGAGAGAGTGAGAGAGGGAGATGAGATTTAGAGAAGAGAAGAGGAGAGAGAGGAGAGAGAGAGAGAGAGAGAGAAGACAGAGAAGAGAGAGAGAGAGAAGAGAGGAGGAGGAGAAGAGGAGAGAGAGAGAGGAGAGAAAGAGAGAGAGAGAGAGAGCGAGAGAGAGAGAGAAGAGAGAGAGAGAGAGAGAGAGAGAGAGAGAAGAAGAGAGAGAGAGAGAGAGAGAGAGAGAGAGAGAGAGAGAGAAGAAGAAGACGAGAGGAAGAGAGAAGAGAGAGAGAGAGAGAGACAGAGAAGAGAGAGCAGAAGGAAGAGAAGAGAGAGAAGACGAGGACAAGACAAGAGACAGAAGAGAAACAGACAGACAGACAGAAGACAGAGACAGACAGACAGACAGACAGAGACAGAGACAGAGAGAGAGAGAGAGAGAGAGAGAGAGAGAGAGAGAGAGAGAGAGAGAGAGAGAGAGGAGAGAGAGGAGAGAGAGAGAGAGAGAGAAGAGAGAGAGAAGAGAGAGACATCAGTGTGCGATGTGATTTTCTCCGTGGTATGCTCGTGCAGAAACATTGATATCCTGATAATATATATAATATATAATATATATATATATATAGTATATATATATATATAATATATAATATATATATATTATTTAATATATATATATATTATATATATATAATAAACAAAATGATACACTGGGAGAGTGACAGAAAAGATACAGACAGCAGACAGACCGACCGACAGAGAGGTAGACAGAGAGATACCTAGACACACAGAAGCAAGAGTCAGATAAGACGAACGGACCGACCAAAAAATATAGACAGACAGCAGAAAAACAGAGACAAGAACATATAAAAACTGCTTCTCTGCATGTGCAAAACTGAGTAATTCAGAACTGCCTTAAAATAATCCATATACAGAGACATTTAAAACTGTGAAGACATAACGAAAAACAGCAGGGCTTTGTTTGACATCATTTCCATCGTAAAACAAGGGAACAAACACAATCCAGACATCATGGTAGCTGTACGTGAATGTGCATAATTGCAGCAGACACAGCTATTTCGAGGTGGGTGGGATAGCCTAGTGGTTAGCGAGTTGGGCTCGCTATCTGATGACCCAGGTTTGAACCACCACCGAGGCACCCCCGCTAAAGGAGATTTCCCTCCCTGGAGTTAACATCAGTAGAAAGAAGCTCAACTCTCCAACAGTCTTTCTGAGAGAACTATAACTTGAAGTTCCGATGCTTAGATCTATGTTTCTGTCTGTCTATCACTCTCTACGAGCAGTTTCATAACCTCTACCTCTCTCTCTGTGTCTGTCTCTATCTCTGTCTGTCTGTCTGTCTGTCTGTCTGTCTGTATATCTGTCTCTGTCTCCATCTCTGTCTGTCTCTCTGTCTCTCTCTACGAGCAGTTTGATAGCCTCTATCTGTCTCTGTCTCTGTTTATAGAGCTGTCTGTATCTGTCTCTCTTTCTGTATCTGTCTCCATTTCTGTCTCTCTCTGTCTTTCTCTGTCTCTCTCCCTCTCCCCCCTCTCTATCTCTTTCTCGGTCTGTGTGTGTATATATTTCTCTGTCTCTCTTTCTCTGTCTCTTTCTCTCTCTTTCACACACACACTCTCTCTGTCTCTGCCTGCCTGTCTGTCTCAGACTCTCTCTGTATCTCTGTCTCTATAACTATGTCTCTGTTTGTCTGTCTGTCTGTCTATCTATCTGTCTGTCTGTCTCTATGTCTCTCTCTCTCTCTCTCTCCTCTCCTCTCTCTCTCTCTCTCTCTCTCTCTCTCTCTCTCTCTCTCTCTCTCTCTCTCTCTCTCTCTCTCTCTCTCTCTCTCTCTCTCTCTCTCTCTCTCTCTCTTCCTTTGTCTACGAGCAAATTTAGGGGTCTGGGCAGGTAAGTACCAGTGTCTTCTAGCCCTCATTGACTGTAGTACAGTCACAATCTCCCCACTACCCAACTTTCTTCACCACGTAACGAGCAGTGCATTTTCCAAGATTTCCCTCGGGGGTATTGCCTTAAAAAAAACACGCATCCTGAAAACGATAGGTTGTGGATATGACCCCCGACCCCTCTCCCCCCTCCTTCTGAAACAAGACCCCCTCCCTCCCCCCTACCCTTTCTTCCTTATCCATTAAGCTATAGTGGATTCGTGGTCTGGTTACATTGCAGCTAGCGAGAAATCGTGGGTTTGTTCTTTGGTTGAACATAAACTTTTTGCTCCAAGCATCAAATTATAAAAAAACAGCATGCACACAGGTGTCGTGTTTAGACACCATCCCTGAGGGGAAAAAAATAATGGTAGGCGCTGCACTTGTGGCGACGCGCTCTCCCCTGGGAGAGCAGCTAGAATTTCACGCAGAGAAATCTGCTGTAACATAAAGTTGTATAATATAAAATAAAAATAAAATTGGGGTCGGGGATATTTCAGTGGTCAGAGTGCTCGCTTTCCCCCCAACCTAAAGTTAAGCAGCATTGAGCATGGTTACCAAGTGGATGAGCGACCGTTTGCGCGCCTTTGTTTCAATACAGTGCCCCAGTTCACCCAGCTGTAAATGGGTACCTGCCCTCTTTAAGGTCAGAGAAGGTCAGAGCAGCGAGGAAGAGGAGATGGGTGTCGCCCTCAATATGCTGGACTCTAGAGAAACTGAAGTTTTTGACGCCTCTGTTCCCCTACGACCACATAGGCTATGGGACACCTTTACCTTTACTTTACTAAAATGTACACGTTGAGTTTGAGTGGTGGGTGTTAGTATTTGGAATGAGGTCTTGTGGATGGGACAAGAGAGTAAGGTCTTGAGTGTAACATGTCCACTGCAGGACGGGATTGCCTAATGGTCAGAACATTGCTCTGGCAATTTGAAGACCCAAGTTCGATTCCCGGTCGAAGGGATTTTTCTCCTGGAGTTAACATCAGTGCTCACTCCACTCTCCCCAAAAGTCATTCGGATTAGACTATCAACCGAGGCCCCGTGTCCAAACGCACGCAGAACACCTTGTGCACACGTTAAATCCTGTTCCGCTTTTCGTAAGAGTAGGCCATCGTGTGCCGGTGGGAACAGACAACAAGATTTACACAACTGCATACACACGGTGACTGGATGAAAAAAGCACATGAGTGTTTATTCTATTATACTCGGTATCAAAGGATAAAATAAATCAATAAAAAATTAAAACACATAACAGAATCCTGACAGTACAGTGAGACTTGTCTGTATGAAGCTTCTGTGGAAGAAAATGACGTTCTCGTAGAGAGAGAGAGAGAGAGAGAGAAGAGAGAGAGAGAGAGAGAGAGAGAGAGAGAGAGAGAGAGAGAGAGAGAGAGAGAGAGAGAGAGAGAGAGAGAGAGAGAGAGAGAGAGAGAGAGAGAGAGAGAGAGAGAGAGAGAGAGAGAGAGAGAGAGAGAGAGAGAGAGAGAGAGAGAGAGAGAGAGAGAGAGAGAGAGAGAGAGAGAGAGAGAGAGAGAGAGAGAGAGAGAGAGAGAGAGAGAGAAGAGAGAGAGAGAGAGAGAGAGAGAGAAGAGAGAGAGAGAGAGACGCACACACATGTATACACAGATACACATACACAAACACACTTACAAAAGCACATACACATGCATGTGTGCAAGAAGACACGCGCACTCAGGAACATGCACCCCACTTGCGTACAAAAACACACATTCCAAATACACACAACACACACACACACACACACACACACACACACACACACACACACACACACACACACACCACACACACACACACCCCCGTCTAATATCACTTACAGTGAGAAGACATTAAATACAAGAACAAACGAACACACAACACAACACACACCACCCCAACACACACACACACAACACACACACACACACACCACACACACACACAATCACCCCCCCCCATCCACCCTCACACACACACACCAACCCCCCACCCCACACAACACACCAACACCCCCCCTTCCCCCCCTACACACACAGACACACAC
>CM060321.1:4737812-4740312 GCA_030674155.1 Stramonita haemastoma | reverse complement strand
CTAATCTTTGTTGTTGTTGTTGTTGTTGTTTTATTGGTTTGCTTTTTTGAATGCTTTTGATGAAAAGTTCGTCTCGATCTTCCATGGTGTTCTTGTACTACTCCTAAGAATTGTAACATTTTGGGGTGGCCCGAGGTGCTGAAGTGGGATAACTTGCCGAAGCGTGGGACCTCCGACTTTCTGGCTTCTGACCACAGTCCTGATATCAGAGAAATCTGGAAAGGACTATAATTCGACTAAAACAAACTTGTACTACTCCTGTCATGGTGACGTCACTCCTCCTCCTCCTGTCATGGTGACGTCACTCTTCACAACTCTGACAGAGAGCGCCGTGTTCAGCTGTGTTCTGGGTAAAGCAGTTTATGGAAAGGTTTCACATCAAACTGCTTGAACACCTCCTTCACGAAACAAACGAGGAAAGAACCAAACAAACAAAATGGCAAAAAAACCTTCCAAACTAAACCAAACCAGCCAACCAACCAGCCAACCAACCAACCAACCAACCAACCAACCAACCAACCAACCAACCAGCCAACCAACCAACCAACTTTGTATTTATTTATTTATTTATTTTATTCTTTTATATCGAGGATAATGGAATAAGCACTCATCTACTTCTTTACATCCAGTCCCCGTGTGTATGCAGTTTAGTAAATCGTCATTTGTTCCTACCGGCACACAATGGCCTACTCTTACGAAAAGTGGAACAGGATTTAACGTGTGCGCAAGATGTTCTGCGTGCATTCGCACACGGGGCCTCGGTTTATAGTCTCATCCGAAGGTTGGCAACCAACCAACCAACCCACCGACCAAAAGAAGTCGTGTCACTGCAGTTGACTAATTTTTGCTGTGTTTCCTAGTGCCCCCTTTCATGTAGATGACGCAGGCTACAAAGGCAGGCTCCCTGCTGACGGCAGTGTTAGGTTCATCAGGGAACAGGACGGGCAGTGTAACTGCAGTATTGATCACTGATTTCTTCTTCTTCCTCAACGGCTGATTTCCTTAACTCCACAGACAGTGCAGTGAAGACCGACATAAGCTTAACACTCAGAAGGGAATTTCTATGAAACCATAGCTGTAACCACATCGGTTAATACTTCAGTATATATATATATATATATATATATATATATATATATATATATATATATATATATATATATATATATATATATAGAGAGAGAGAGAGAGAGAGAGAGAGAGAGGAGAGAGAGAGAGAGGAGAGAGAGAGAGAGAGAGAGAGAGAGAGAGAGAGATAGGGAGATAGATAGATAGATAGATAGATAGATAGAGAGAGAGAGAGGAGAGAGAGAGAGAGGAGAGGAGAGAGAGAGAGAGAGAGAGAGAGAGAGGAGAGAGAGAGAGAGAGAGAGAGAGAGAGAGAGAGAGAGAGAGAGAGAGAGAGAGAGAGAGAGAGAGAGAGAGAGGAGAGAGAGAGAGAGAGCGAGAGAGTAGAGAGGTAGATTGTCACACAATTAAGTAGGTCTGGCCAGATTCCTTTTACCATAAAACAGTCACATTTGTATCTTCCTATGAAAGAAAGACGACACACACGATTGTGTTGAAGTATTCTGTGTTGCCAAAACATCCTAGCTTACTTCTAATTCTCTTGACCTTGTTCAAAGGTACTCCTCATGTCGTGTCCTCCACTTAAGTGGCAAGCTTGGTTGTCGCAAGTGGAGCTGATAGATACCAAAACTAAATCCTAAAAGCTACAGTGGTTTTACATCATTAAAGCATAAAGGCATACGGTGTTTATCATCACTATCATTATGTGGAACGCACTGCCCAGAGGCGAAAGGGAAGCTGATTCCACGTTCCCATTTAATTAAAATCACAAACTTGTCAAAGATCCAGCACCTGATGTCAGAAATTTGTCTGTGGTTAAAACTCAAGTATAGTGAATATGAACATTTTATTTATTTATTTATTTATTTATTTATTTATTTATTTATTTATTCTTTTATATCGAGGATAATGGAATAAGCATTCATGTGCTTTTTTTTTTTTTTTACATCCAGCCCCTGTGTGTATGCAGTTTTGAACAGTATACAAATGCCACATCAGGGTATTGAGTTATGCAGCTTTTGGATGGAAGGAAGTCTTGGTGAACAGCGATAAAGAGTGCTATCATGCTATGAAGGGCATTGCTATAAATCTATGCAATTGATACATGCACAATAATTACCAACATTACACGACAAACGTAAAACTGGGTAAACGATACCTGTTAGTGCATAAAGCAGGTACATACACACACGCAGCTGGATAAATGTGACGCTCCACCATATAAGGAGTCACATTGCACTAGAGGTCAATTTTTAGTTATTGACAAGTTATTAATTTGCAATAAAAGGGCTATCCAATACAAAAAAACAGATTGAAAATCGGACAACTCTGTGCAAAGTTATTACAAATTGAAATGATAGACTGCAGGATGTGACAAAATGAAAAATGGGCAAGTTTGTTTTCGTAACAGGTAGTCAGAATGAAGGCTTGG
>CM060321.1:4727812-4730312 GCA_030674155.1 Stramonita haemastoma | reverse complement strand
AACACTTCCCACAGTGAGGGAACACTTCTAACAGTGAGGGAACACTTCCCACAGTGAGGGAACACTTCTAACAGTGAGGAAACACTTCCCACAGTGAGGAAACACTTCCCACAGTGAGGGAACACTTCTAACAGTGAGGGAACACTTCCCACAGTGAGGGAACACTTCTAACAGTGAGGAAACACTTCCCACAGTGAGGGAACACTTCCAACATTGAGGAAACACTTCCAACAGCACTCGTCTCTGATGCAGTACTCCTCCGGCTCTGCGGTCTGGTCTTTTGGTCACTTCACTTCTGGTTTTTCATCTATGTCCATGTTTGTCCAGAGTGTGTGTTAAAGTGCCCGTCTGAAGCTACGAGGATTCGTAAGTGTGTGTCTTTCCGGGGTATACAGTGGTAATCACTGACTCTGAGTGGACGTCTCATTCTTTTTTGTTGTTGTCTGTGTTGAACCGATCGTAATGTACTGCCAGAGTCCAGTGATATTGACCCGTGGTCTCCACTGATCGCTAGTCTAGAGGTAACACAAGTCTAGAAAGCGAGATATAGACAGGTTTGATTCCAGCTTGGATCCAAATTGGTTTTTTCCGCTCACAAAGCCCTTGAGTGGTGGTGTAGGTATTATGTTTGGATGAAATAATTAACCGACATTCATTACACACACAAAAGATCCATAGCTACTACTCAGATGTCCCTGGCAAAATTCTGGTAAAAAAAAGTTACCCTCGTAGGGGAATGAAATCAATACGCTTGCATACAGAACAAAAAAGAAAGCAAAACAAGGGGTGGCACTGCTCTTGTGGCGACGAGCTCTTTCTCTTGAGAGAAGCCCAAATTCTACCCAGATAATTTTGCCGTGTCTGCAAAGTACAGATTAAGTGATCAGAAGAAACACGCATCACTAAACACTTGTACTGGAAGTCAGCCATAAAAATATCAATCCAATCCAATCATGTTGTTTGGAGTCCTGATGATCAAAACGGTGCAACTGTAACATACAAGTAATACAACAGGATTTAAGACCAGTTCTATTTATTTTTTTATTATCTATTTATTTATTTATTCTTTTATATCGAGGATAATGGGATAAGCACTCTTGTGCTTTTTTACATCCAGTCCCCGTGTGTATACACTTTTGTAAATGTCATCTGTTCCCACCGGCACACGATGGCCTACTCTTACGAAAAGCGGAACAGGATTTAGCGTGTGCGCAAGATGTTGTGCGTGCGTTCACTCACGGGGCCTCGGTTTGTGGTCTCATCCAAAGGACTTTTGGGGAGAGTGGAGTCAACACTGATGTTAACTCAAGAAGAAAAATCTCCTCGACCGGGAATCGAACCGGGTCGTCAAATTGCGAGCGCAATGTTCTGACCACTAGGCTATCCGTCCCCGCTACTGTGGTTCTTCGTATCAACTACTACAAAGTGTCTTCTAGGATTTTGGCCTTTTGGTGGCTGACAGTTATGTTTGGTTTGTTTTTTGTTGTTGTTCAATTTTTTGTTGATGGTGATGGTGTGGGGTTTCTAGTGGACTTAGTTGGCTGTTGATGTCATTTTGTTGTTTTGTTTTGTTTGTTAGGTTAAAACATTGATTGCTTATTGGCTATTTGTTTGTTTTGCTTGTTTTTTTTTTTTTTTTATTGCTCTCATTATAAATTTTGTTTTAATCTGTCTTTGGGTATTTTGTTCTCTTCTTTTTGTTTGGGGGAGGGGGTGTTGGGGGGTGTTGTTTCTTTTATGGCTTTTTGTTTGTTTGTTTGTTATTGTTGTTGTTGTTATTGTTGGCTGTTGCTGTAGTGTATGTGTTTGTTTTGTTTTGTTGTTGTTTTTGTAGTATTTAATCGTTCAGATGTTGGGCTTATTCAGATTTTGTTGCTGCTGGCTTTTCTTTTGATTATTTATCATTTAATGATAGATCCATGATAAGGTCGAGGACTCTAGGTAAGAAAGCTCATGAGTGCTTATTTATTATCCTCGAAATAAAAGAATTTGATCAAATGACTGATCGATTGATTGTTTGGCAGTACACTGCAGCTAGCTGTGACGATGAAAAAAAACTGAACAGAGCTTGATAGCGTATGGTGCAGAAGCAGGAACTAATAGGTATTACAGATGAGAGAGAGAATGAATGAATGAATGAATGAATGAATGGATGAATGAATGAATGAATGAATGAATGAATGAATGAATGAATGAATGAATGAATGAATGAATGAATGAGTGAAATGAACGAACGAATGAATGATTGAATGAATAAGCTTTGTTTTTATTTTTCAAGGGTTACAGAGTAAGTAGTACATACCTTTTTCATCCGGCCCTTGCCCTGATTAGGGGCTATTAATATGAGAGAGAGAGAGAGAGAGAGAGAGAGAGAGAGAGAGAGAGAGAGAGAGGATAGAGAGGAGAGAGAGAGAGAGAGAACAGACAGACAGACAGACAGACAGACAGACAGACAGACAGACAGAGACAGAGACAGAGACAGAGAGAAGAGAAGAGAGAG
>CM060321.1:4721940-4727712 GCA_030674155.1 Stramonita haemastoma | reverse complement strand
GATTTAACATGTGCGAAAGATTTTCTGCGGTGTTCGCACCGGGGGCCTCGGTTTTTATAGTCTCACCCGAATGAGGGGTGCTTAGTCCCTTTGTTTCTCTGTGCTTGCCCTTTTTTAGGAGCTCTGCCGCTGGCTTCACCCGACATTTTTGACTTCAGAACAGCTCATTTTCATTGTAAGGTTGCTTGCTGGGTTTTATGTTTGTGTTTTTTGACCTCTGAACTGTTTTATGAGTTTGAGATATTTAACGTGCAATAAGGTCACGCAAAACATCTTTCGCACAGGGTTAAATCCTTACCTTTGTAAGAGTAGGCCATGTGTGTTGTGGAAAAACAGATAAAAAGATTTACAAAACTGCATACCATGGGAATAGATGAAAAAAGTACACGAGGCTTTTCCATTGTCCTCGTATAAAACAATAAATAAAATAAATAAATAAAACGGGTTTGAATCTTGCTGAAATTGTGGTTTTCCTTTATGCGCTGGCTATTGGGCAGTGGTTTGAGTGATACAACGCAGACTGGGTACTAGTCTTACAAGCGAAAACAAAAACATAATCGTGTTGCCATCTACCAAACAGGGTCAG
Source organism: Stramonita haemastoma (assembly GCA_030674155.1). NCBI lineage: Eukaryota > Metazoa > Mollusca > Gastropoda > Neogastropoda > Muricidae > Stramonita > Stramonita haemastoma. Next base: position 4,727,126 of record CM060321.1, on the reverse strand, counting down.
AGCTGTCCTTGACACAGTTTGCTTTCAAAACAAACGGCAGCTTATATAAAGACGGTAAATGATAACCCAAATACAGAAAGATAATCGGCGAAGTTCTATTTAATTATCTCTCCAAGGAAAGCAGCATTAGAAGCTTGTGCAGAGACATTTTGTCATGATTAAAACTAGTATATCATATCCCAAATAGTACAGTAAAAAGAAGTCATATTTTTGAGGGTTTATCTGAACATAGCTTTAAAAGCGTCATTCCCAAAATAATCGAGGACTTGAAAAGTGGATTACCTGCACTTAGTTTCTCGGTTCTTAATGTGTATTCACAAACCTTGTTTTCATCTTTCAAGGAAAATGGCCCCCAAAATAAGAAGAAAAAAGAAACAAGCATGCAAACACACAAACTGGACTAACAAAAATCAAGAACAACACAAGCAGCAACAGCAACGATAACAACAGCAGCAGCAGCAGCAGCAGCAGCAACAACAACAACAACAAACACACACACACAGATACACATAAACACACCCACCCACCTACCCACCTACCCACTCACACAAACACACACACACACACACACACACACACACACACACACACACACACACACACACACACACACACACACACACACACACACACACACACACACACACACACACAAACACCCACAACCACCGCCCCCCCACACGCACACAACATAAACACAAACACACACACACAAACACACACACAAACACAAACACACACACAACACCCACCCACACACACACCTACACACCCACACATCCCCCCCAACCCCCCCCCCCCAAACACACACACACACAAACCATCAAGAGACTGTCAAGTTTCACTAGCAAGAGCGACCGAGGCGTTTCCTTTCTCTGCTATAGGAGATGGCTGCTGCTGCTTCCCCCCTGAGAGGGACAGAGGTCATTTTCATCATTATTTGTAGCCCAGAATTCCCCCCTCCCTCTCCACCCCACCACTGTCTCCTCACTCCCTTCGCCTACCCCTCCCGCCCTTACCCATCCCCATACCCTCCTGCCCTCCCACTCTCATCGGCAATCCGTTCATTCAGCACATCAGCAGCTTTTTGTGTGCCAGTGGGAAAATGGATGACAACATTAACAAAAACTGCATGCACACGGGGACTGGATGTAAAAAAAAGCACACGAGTGCGTATTCCATTATCCTCGAAATAGAAGAATAAATAAAAGATTAAATGAAAATTAAAAACATATTAATGCTCCTCCTCCTCCTCTTCATCCTCCTCCACCTTCTCCCCCTCCTCCTCCTGTTCTTTCTTTTGTTCATGTCTGATACAATGATACAGTCTTTAGGATCGTTGGTATGGCAGTAACGCACCCACTCCTCTTTAAAAGGTGGGAGGGAGGAGGCTCAACTTCAATCTAAAGCCACAAGTTTTTCTCCCCTATCATCTGAACCATGAATGGTGGTTTGGGTGCTAGGCTTTCAAATTGTGACGCTCCGCAACATAAGGAGTCGCATTGCACCAGAGGTCAATTTGTAGTGGTTGACATATTATTAATCTATAATGAAATGGCTATACAATAGAAAAAAAACAGATTGAAAATCAGACGATTCTATGAATTGTTATTACAAGTTGAAATTATAGACTGCAGGAAATGACAAAATGAGAAATGGACAGATTCAGTATCGTAATAAATGGTCAGAATGAGGGCTTGGGTATTTTCTAAACACGTTTTAAGGCCAGAGGAGACAAAAGTATGACTTTATATTTCATTACAAGGTAGAATAATGGCTATAGTTTTATAATCAATCAAAATCTCAAAATTGCCAACTTGACCCCCATCTGCCTTTAATGACTCCTAGCGGAAAAGTACATTAGGTGCTAAGCGACTCATTTCGTGGTCAAGCGTCACAATTAGACTTTAAGGTGCCCCGTGTAACATAGATCTAATATACTCGAGAAAGACTACTAAAAGCAAGAAGAGGAATTTTCCTGTCGAATTCTGAAGAAAAAGCCACTCTTCTAAGGAACAAAATAGGGGAGAGGGGGGGGGGGGGGGGGGGGGGGGGCTGCAATCGACATAACCATGATCATGAAATGCAAATGAAATGCTGATTTTACTATCCCACACAAAAGCGTGCGTGCACGCACGTTTAAAAAAATGAAGCCTATATGCATACATTCACACATACATGTGTGCATGCACGCGCGCGCGCATGCACACACACACACATACACACACACGCACACACACACAACACACACACTCACTCTCTCTCTCTCTCTTTCGCTCTCTCTCTCACGCACGCACACACACACACATACACACACAGACACAAACAACACACACACACACTAACACACACACACACACACACACACACACACACACATACACACACACACACACACACACTCACACACACACACACAGGAAAAAACCATCACAGGAGAACTATCACATGTTCAAGAATCAGACTGAAGCGCTTCCTCTCTGCGGCAGCGTTGCAGCCCGGGAGACAGCCATTGTCTGTTTGTCCACGGGGGCGCAGAGATCATTACCAGCCATTATTTGTATCCGGGGCCTCAGCATCCCTCCCCCTCCCCCCTCCCTCCCTGCTCCGCTCCCCTCCCCACCCCACCCTCCCCATTCATGCCCGCTACTTGTGTCCCCTTTCCCGCCCATCTGCACCCTAACCAAAACTGTCCTCTATTTTTATTTATTTTATTTTATTTTATACCACTTTATGCCATAAACAAAGACTACTAACAGCAGAAAGAGGAATTTTTCCTGCCGAATTCTGAAGAATAAGTCACCCTCCTAAGGAAGAAAATAGGGCTGGGGTGGGAGTGGGGGTGGGGGGGGTGGGGGAGCTGCAATCAACATAACCACGATCATGAAAGGCAATGAAATATTAATTTTACTATCCGACACAAAAAAGCATGGGTGCACACACGTTAGTACTTATTTAAAAAAAAATTATACCACTTTATGTCACAGCAGATTTCTCTGCGTGAAATTCGGGCTGCTCTCCCCAGGGAGAGCGCGTCGCCACAAGTGCAGCCCTTACCCATTGTTTTTTTTCCCCTCAGGGATGGTGTCGAAACACGACACCTGTGTGCACGCTGTGTGTTTTTTTAAAATAATGTTGTCATCCGCTCCTACCGGCACACGATGGCCTGCTCTTTTGAAAGGCGGAAACGGGTTTTAACGTGTGCGCAAGATGTTCTGCATGTGTTTGTACACGGGGCCTCGATTTATAGTCTCATCCGAATGACTCCGAAGTATTGTTACTAACAGTACTAGTCCAGTACTGTTACACTGTCCTCTCCCTTCCTTGTCCATTCTGTACCATTGGGGATCTAGTGGTAAGCCATTTGTCTTAAACACGAAGGATTGGGTATTTGACTCTCGACTGAAGCTGGGATTTGACACCCATTAACTAGGTTAGTCATGAGTGGAAGTTAAGTCGGCAGTAATTAGTTTTTAAAAATAAGCAAAAGCAATACTGCAAGGCACTGTCCAAGTAGGAAGAAAAAGAGGCAGACCGAGGATAATGGGATAAGCAATCATGTGATTTTTTTCATCCAGTCCCCGTGTGTATGCAGTTTTGTAAAAGTCATCTATTTCTACCGGCTCACGATGGCCTACTCTTTCGAAAAGCGGAACAGGATTTAACGTGTGCGCAAACTGTTCTGCGTGCGTTCACACACGGGGCCTCGGTTTAAAGTCTCACCCGAAGGTGTTGTGTGTGTGTGTGTGTGTGTGTGTGTGTGTGTGTGTGTGTGTGTGTGTGTGTGTGTGTGTGCGCGTGTGTGTGCGTGTGTGTGTGTGTGTGTGTTACGCGCGCGGGCACACACGAATGCATACCAGCACTAGGGTTATCGTGCACTTGAGCATACCTCGATTTACGGGTTTTTTTTGCAAGCATTTCTTTTGCAAATGCGCATTTCTACATTCCTTGTAAGAATAGACACAGTTTTGGGAACATCTGTTTGTTTGTTTATACCAGTATTTTGATACATAAAAACAAAAACAGACGACAAAACAAAACAAAACAAAAATGATCCAAGCGATCTTTAATGGCTTTCGCACCAACCCCATTCCCCTTAAGACCTCTGTGTGTCTGGGCATTTTAACAGCTAGCAGTCTCCTCACCCTTCTTATTCTCTGTATAACCAGACCTCTTAGCTTCCTTTAACACAGTACGCTCTGGAAGATTTCCCCGGGTACAGCTGTAAGGCATGCGTCTAGGAATCGAGTGGTTTTGCCTTTTCGGTCCAGTTTGGAAGCAGACTTTTCTCCACTTCACTCCACTTGGTCTAGGTGTTCCTATTTCAATTGAGACAATAGGAGCGGGGATCCCATGTGTATGCAAAACAAAACTGCTCATGGCAATAAGGCGGATGTTCAAGACAATGATTGTTCCAGAAAAAAGTCATTCCCGTGAGGAATCATACTTTATACAAGCAGGAAAAGGGAGGCTACTGGGAAATGGTGATATACTGTCTTCAGGTAGGGCAGCCCACATTTGCAAAACAACCCCCCCCCCACCATAGATAAATCGAGTCTTGCATTATTTTATATCCCCTTTATTCATAATTATGTTTTTAGAAGTGGGTTTGTTGATAAAAGCAAAATCATCATAATGAAAGCTAATAACAAAAAATAATTCCCACGCACAAATACATTCACATGGACCCACAACGAATGTACAAACAGACACGTCTTATCATACAGACAGACAGACACAGACACACAGACACACAGACACACAGACACACAGACACACAGACACACACAAACACACACACAAACCACACATACACACAAACCACACATACACACAAACACACACATACGCACACACACAAACATACATACACACACACACACACACACAAACACACACACACACACAAATGCAAACACACACACACACACACACACACACACACACACACACACACACACACACACACACACACACACACACACACACACACCGACAGGAAATCCCACTACTAGGTTATCAACTTTCAGTAATCAGAATGAATCGCTTCCTTCTCTGGAACGGTTTCAGCCAATCAGAGACTGACAGCAGCGGTCCTATTTCCCCAGAGAGGGACACACATCATTATCATCCATGAGATCCATGAGAGAGAGAGATCATTATCATCCACGGAATCCCGGAGAGAC
>CM060321.1:4684440-4704440 GCA_030674155.1 Stramonita haemastoma | reverse complement strand
GTTATTACAACTTGAAATGATAGACTGCAGGAAATGACAAAATGAGAAATGGACAATATTAGCATCCTGATAGGTAGACAGAAAGAAGACTTTGGTATTTTTAAAACACATTTAAAGGCAAATGGAAACACAGTTATGCCTTGATATTTCACTACAAGGTAGAGTAATGGCTATTGCTTTATAAAGAATCAAAATCTCAAAATCGACAACTTGACCCCCCACCTGCCTTTAATGGCTTCTTGCAGAAAAGTGGGTGAGGTGCTAAGCGACTCATTTTGTGGTGGAGCGTCACATATTTAGCTTCTTTTCTTTTCTTTTTTGTTTTTGATCGCATAATAATCACTGACCATGAAATCGATAGAAGCAAAGTTTGTGCATAACAATCCTAGTAAAAAATATCCTTGTGAACTTTTGGTTAACCTGTTTTTATTCAGGTTTTCTGCTTTTTTTTTGGGGGGAGAGGTGTTTGTTTTGTAGTTTGGTTCTTGTTGTTGGTCTTCAATTTTCCGTTTGTAAATCCAGTCAGTTTTGTCCAATCATTTTCGGGAAAGGTGTTTGTTTTGTAGTTTGGCTGTTGTTGGTAGTCTTCAATTTTACGTCTGTAAATCCACTCAGTTTTGTCCGGTCACGTTTGTTCCGTTCACCTGTGTGTGTGTGTGTGTGTGTGTGTGTGTGTGTGTGTGTGTGTGTGTGTGTGTGTGTGTGGTGTGTGTGTGTGTGTGTGCGTGTGCGCACACGTGTGTGTCTGTATGTTTGTGTGTCTGTGTTTGTTTATCTATTAGTCTCTGTGTGTCTTTCTCTGTCTCTCTCTCTATGTCTGTTTGACTGGGGATGTGTATACCTGTCACCCAGACAAAACAAAGGTTTTGTAATGGTGAGAGAGAGAGAGAGAGAGAGAGAGAGAGAGAGAGAGAGAGAGAGAGAGAGAGAGAGAGAGAGAGAGAGAGAGAGAGAGAGAGAGAGAGAGAGAGAGAGAGGAGAGAGAGAGAGAGAGAGAGAGAGAGAGAGAGAGGAGAGAGGAGAGAGAGAGGAGAGAGAGAGAGAGAGAGAGAGAGGAGAGAGAGAGAGAGAGAATACGAATACGAATACGAATACGAAATGTTTATTCAGATTAGGCCATAGCCCCCAACTGAAGGGGTGATCATTTACATACCAATGTAAATCATTGCATTTCAATCAGAAAATATGACACCAAATCATATCATGTAATACCTTACGACATAGCAGCATCCAGTCGTTTTTAAGGCTTTATAAATGTACAATGCCAAGTTATTCAACACATTTTCATTTTTCGATGCCATAAGTACATTGAACCGGAAACGACACGGGTCTTTATAATATTTTGGTTGGATAAGTTTGATCCTCAGGTCAGAAAGAGCAGGACAACACAACACAAAGTGTATTTCATTTTCTTCTGAGCTGTGGCATAAACGGCATATTGTTTTATCCGTTAACCTGTTGTATCTAAACCGATGACTTGCAATAGCTGATACACCAAATCTAAATTTTGTCAAAGCACTTTTAACATATCTGTTCATTACAATTTCGGTATATGGTTCAACACTATTTGTAACTTTAAACATACTATATTCCCTAAATCTACTACTGTTTTCTACATGGTTATGCCAGTCCTGCCACCTGCAGTCAATGATTCTTTGTTTGAAACATTTGATAAAGCTCCCAACATCCTCAACACCCTGATTATCCCAAACATATGCAAATCCATAAGTACTTAGACACATCCGCACATTTGTAGCCCAAGTCTTCTTACCACTCATATCCAGATTATATAACATCTTATAAGCCCTGGTTGGCAGTCTATGATTTTCCTGTCTTGTTATCCTAAGCCAGTAAGTAATGCATTTCACATAAGAATTAAGATATATTGGGTATCTTCCAACTTCTCCATAAATAAGATCATTTGGAGTTCGATTGTCAACATTCATAAAACGTTTCAAGGCAAACAAATGAAGCCTTTCAATTTGATTTCCGTTTTCAAAAGCCCATATTTCGGCACCATACTGTAGAATAGATTGAACCTGAGAATCGAACAATTTTACAAATACTTTCAATGAACTGCAATCAAGTCTATAAATAACTCTGAGAATAACAAGTACTGCTCTTTTTGCTCTATTCATTAAATCCTGGCATGCAAAAGTAAAACTTAGTCTAGTTGAAAAAAATATTCCAAGATATTTATAAGCATTTACTACTTTAACAATTTCAGTATTGTATTTCCAATGCTCATGGCTAGCTAGATATCCCCCCTTACGAAAGACAATAATATTTGTTTTCTCCATATTTACCTTTAACTCCAATCTCGTTGCTGCATGATACAAACTGTTCATCTGTCTTTGTAAGCCTACAACAGTTGTTGATATCAAAATAATATCATCAGCAAAAAGTAACACAAATAATTCTATCACATCAAAAGAAACTCCATGCTTTCCATTTTCAATAATTTCTAAGGCAAGATCATTGACAAACAATGAAAACAATATCGGACTACACACATCTCCTTGCTTTACACCCTAGTACAATTTACAAAGTCAGATAATGTTGCTCCATTTCTCACTCTAGCCTTTACTTCTCTGTACATACTTTGTATACATCTGTGTAGTTTTCCTCTCACTCCATTTTTTAATAAAATAGGCCATAACAAATTTCTAGAAACAGAATCAAAAGCTTTTTGAAAATCAACAAAAGCAACATATAATTTATGGTTCTGTGCAAATTGCTTTTGAACAGCAGCTAACAAGGTAAACATATGATCTACTGTACTATAATCCTTCTTGAATCCAGCTTGGTATTCGCCTGTAATATTATGCGTCATTACCCATTCTTGTAGTCTATTATTGACAACTGAACTATATATCTTACTCGCTATATTACACAGAGATATACCTCGATAATTGTTTGTGTCATTTACATTTCCCTTCTTGAACAGAGGCAGAATGATGGATTCCACCCAATCCTCTGGATAGATGCCATTGTCAAACAAATGGTTAAATAGCTTCACTAAAAAATTTAACACAGATTCACCTGAATATTTGAAAAACTCACCTATCAAGCCATCAGGACCTGCTGACTTACCGTTTTTTAATTTTCCAACTGCTACCATTATTTCCTGTGCTGTTATAGGGCTATCTAACAGTGTATCTCCCTCCCCTATGTCTTCAGTATCAACTGACTCAGTCACTTCCTTTTCCAATACATCTTTGAAATGGTCGAACCACTGAGTTGTAGATATTGTATTTTTTGGCTGAGATCTTTTACGTGATATTTTTCTTATAGTTTCCCAAAAGTTCGTCGGACTCTTTACGGCTATCAGTAGTTCTTTTAAATGTAAGTCATTGTATTCCTTTTTCTTTCTTATAAGCATATTTTTATATTCTCTTCGTGCAATACAAAATGATGTCCTATCGTCTTTCTGTGATGAGCGTTTGAATTTTCTAAATAGTTGTCTTACTTTACGTCTTGATACTCTACATTCATGATCAAACCAGTCTTTCAGAGGCTGTTTATTAAACTGAATTTTTGTCTTCATATATTCTGCTTGATCTTTGATTATTTGATTAAAAGTGTTTATAGCTAAATTAACGTCACTATCAATCAAATCCACTGCCCTGTTCATATCATCTTTTACACATGTTGCATTCATTGAGTCAGTAAAGGTTTGAGCCAGTAAGGGTTTCCATCTATACTTAGTTATGAACTGATCTTCCCCTGGCTCCACACAACTTCTATTAGAGGTGCTCCTAACATCTATATCTAAACACAACAAAACAGGTAAATGATCTGAATCTATTCTGTCTAAAACTTGAAGTGTCATGTTATCACAAGCAAAATCAAAGAAAGGCACAGAAGTTAAGAAATAATCAATAACACTGCTCCCGTGGTCAGAAATATATGTGTAACAACCATTTTCATCGTTTTTACAAACACCATTTAATATGTATAAACCCAATGCTGAACACATATTCAGTAATGTTCTACCATACGAATTTATTATAGTATCCTTAGATTGCCTTTTAATGTGATTTTCAGCATGTTTTGTACAATTTTCAGATAAACTGTTTTCATCCACAAAATTAGGTAAGCAGTCAGAAGTCCGAGCATTTAAATCCCCACACAGTACAATATCAATATCATCAAACATGAACATCTTTTTCAAAACGTTTTCTTCAAGTAAACTCATTCCATCCTCACAATCACAATAAGAATAATACGGAGAATTTTCTGGTTGTAAGTAAGTACAAATAAATAAAACATTCCTTGGAAAATGAAAAAAGTCTTTATCAAGAACAAAGCACACACAACAGTCACTACTATCATCAATACAGCGCACGTAAGGGAGAAAAACCTTACGCACAAGACAAATAATCCCCCCTGAACATCTCCCACGCTGTGTCAGTTTAACAGCTGGTTTCACAAAAAATATCATGATCTTCAAATAAATCTGACTCAAATTTCTCGACAAACGTTTCGACAAGACAAACAAAATCAAATGATTTGATAAAATTGACAAAATCAGCATCCTGAAGTTTTGAAGCAATACCACATACATTCCATTGCAAGAAAGACAATCTGTTTGCATCCCCATCCTCACTTCCCCCACTCCAGCTCCCACCACTAAAGTCATCTTCCTCCCCCCTCCCGTTTAACTGACTATAATTACCTCCCTCTACCACGTCATCCTCACTCATCCCATCATCACTCTCCCCCACACCATCTGTTGCCTCATCCCCAGTTAAGTTAGAAACAATATTGTCCACATAGTTTTTCTCCATAATCACACGATCATCACTAACAACAACATGTCTCTCAAATCCACTAACTGTGGCATGCTCTTCACTGGTAGTACTTGGTGTATTTGTACATGGCAACAAAACAACTCTCTGTTGACACACGCTGTTATCTTTATCTGCGCACACGTTTCTATCATCAAGATCACATCGTCTTTTCTCAGTGAAATCAGCCTCTGAGTTACCATACATATTTGTTTTAAACATATTGTCAGTTTCCCCTCCCGAAAAAGCTTGCCTATCGGAAAAACCCGCTGTATCGGAAATACCGAGGGTATTTTTAGTAAACAACTTGCTGTCACCAGTGCAACCCCTCACCTCCCCACCTGTCCCCCTAGCACGTGCAACTTGACTGCCATCTATCACAGATGAAAAGGTTGACCCCAACAGAAGCCCTGACCTGTCACCCGTGTGTGTGCATCGTTCGCTGCAGGTGTAGGTTTGGATTTTTCTTCCCCCCTGAAATAAGGAACATCATAAATATGTTTGTGTGTGGGTGTTCGTGCTTCGGTGACTGTTCCGAGGGGCCGGCCGACACGTTATCCAGCTTCCACCAGTCTGTCTTCTGCAGTGAGGTCGAACCGTTTCCCCTCGATGACCAGGTGGTCGTAGACCATGGTGGCTTTCTTCCCCTGCTCTCTGGCCCTCTTGAGGTGTGGAGTCAGCCTTCTTCTCAGCTCCCTGATTCTTGTGGAGAAATCTTCCCCGATGAAGATGCCTGTGCCTTTCAGCTTCCGCTTTGCTTTCAGAATCTTCTCTCTGTCCTTGAAGAAAGTACATCGGGCGATGATGGGAGATTTTGGACTGGCGTTCACACGGTGCACTCGGTCAAACTGTACTGATTCTGCCATTTCCAGTTGGTCAGTGAGCATATCTGTCACCATGCCTTCACATTCTTGCCAAGTTTCTTTTTCTCTTCTAGGCATTCCATAGATGACAATGTTGTTTCGCTTGGATTGGCCTTCTAAGTAGTCTGTCTTTCTCTCCAGGTCTTCAACTCTCGTTTTCAGTGCGCTGTTTTCTTCTTTTAAAAGTTCATTTTCTCTCCTTAAACTGTCGATGGAAATCCCTAGCTCATGAATGTCATCCTTTAGGTCTCGGTTTGACTCTTTCAACTCTGTCATGTCTCTTCTCACGTCGTCAAGTTTGTTGTTTATGTCCGCCCTCATATCTGCTAGCATTTCTTTCACTGAAGTGTCTTCCCAGCATTTCTCACCTGCTGCCTGCCCACTACTGCTTGTCCGTCGCTGTCCTCCACTTCTCAGTGTTGTTTGCTTCATGGGGTCTGGCTTTGGAGGGCCAGGGTTCAGTTCAATGTCTCCACACTGATGGATCAAATTGCCCATGTAGAGCAGAAAGAGGAGCACACCTGTCATAGCACCGTCACACCGGGTTCGTAATGTCAACACGCGCATAAACATGGCTGCTTTGAACTTTGCCCGTTTCAGCATGAAAGCCTGGTAAACGGGCAAAAACCCACCACACACTGACCGAAATACTATCGGGGAAACCGGCATAGTGCACCAGGTACCAACAGGCACAGTATCAGTACTAGGCGATGCCTATAAATAGTCCAATTTGACAAAAAATATCAGAGCTCGTGAACACACACCTGTTTTGACAAGTTCACCTTTGACCCCCCAAGAGAGAGAGAGAGAGAGAGAGAGAGGAGAGAGAGAGAGAGAGAGAGAGAGAGAGAGGAGGAGAGAGAGAGAGAGAGAGAGAGAGAGAGAGGATCGAGGATAATGGAATAAACACTCTTGTGCTTTTTTTACATCCAGTCCCCGTGTGTATGCAGTTTTGTAAATGTCATCTGTTCCCACCTGTGGTGTTTGTGTGGGTGTGTGTGTGTGTGTGCGTGTGTGTGTGTGTTGTGTGTGTGTGTGTGTGTGTGTGTGTGTGTGTGTGTGTGTGTGTGTGTGTGTGTGTGTGTGTGTGTCTGTGAGAGAGAGAGCGCTACCTAAACAGACAGCCAGACAAACAGACAGACAGACAGACAGACAGTAAAGATTACTGTAATTCAGGCAAACATAGACAAAAGTAAAGTCGACAAAGATGGCAAAAGCTTGATAGAACTTTAATTTAACACACACTTTTCGTTTTTCGATCAATTGCACAACTCATATTTATCTTCTCTGCTTTTTAGCAACTTCTTTTTTTTTGTATATGTCGTCTGCTATAGTTATTTACGCACCAAACATAATCCTAGCCTCTCCATCATTCAAGAGCTCTCTGAAACACAGAGTAGTCATCTCTCATACCAAAGCAAATACTTATTGTTGGGACACTGCATCCTTCTCTAGAAATATCCTGCTGAAAATGTCTGTGCTGGTAGCAGAGTAAGTAAATACTAAACAGAAGACTTCCTACGGTGAGGAAACACTTCTAACATTGAGGAAACGCTTCTAACATTGAGGAAACACTTCTAACATTGAGGAAACACTTCTAACAGTGAGGAAACACTTCTAACATTGAGGAAACACTTCTAACAGTGAGGAAACACTTCTAACATTGAGGAAACACTTCTAACAGTGAGGAAACACTTCCCACAGTGAGGAAACACTTCTAACATTGAGGAAACACTTCTAACATTGAGGAAACACTTCTAACAGTGAGGAAGCACTTCTAACATTGAGGAAACACTTCCCACAGTGAGGGAACACTTCTAACATTGAGGAAACACTTCTAACAGTGAGGGAACACTTCCAACATTGAGGAAACACTTCCCACAGTGAGGGAACACTTCCCACAGTGAGGGAACACTTCTAACAGTGAGGAAACACTTCCCACAGTGAGGAAACACTTCTAACATTGAGGAAACACTTCTAACAGTGAGGAAGCACTTCTAACATTGAGGAAACACTTCCCACAGTGAGGGAACACTTCTAACATTGAGGAAACACTTCTAACAGTGAGGGAACACTTCCAACATTGAGGAAACACTTCCCACAGTGAGGGAACACTTCTAACAGTGAGGGAACACTTCCCACAGTGAGGGAACACTTCTAACAGTGAGGAAACACTTCCCACAGTGAGGAAACACTTCCCACAGTGAGGGAACACTTCTAACAGTGAGGGAACACTTCCCACAGTGAGGGAACACTTCTAACATTGAGGAAACACTTCTAACAGTGAGGGAACACTTCCAACATTGAGGAAACACTTCCAACAGCACTCGTCTCTGATGCAGTACTCCTCCGGCTCTGCGGTCTGGTCTTTTGGTCACTTCACTTCTGGTTTTTCATCTATGTCCATGTTTGTCCAGAGTGTGTGTTAAAGTGCCCGTCTGAAGCTACGAGGATTCGTAAGTGTGTGTCTTTCCGGGGTATACAGTGGTAATCACTGACTCTGAGTGGACGTCTCATTCTTTTTTTTTGTTGTCTGTGTTGAACCGATCGAAATATACAGACAGAGTCCAGTGGTATTGACCCGTGGTCTCCACTGATCGCTGGTCTAGAGGAAACAGACCACGTCTAGAAAGCGAGATATCACAGGTTTGATTCAAGCTTGGATCCAAATTGTTTTTTCCGCTCACAAATCCCTGAGTGGTGGTATAGGTATTATGTTTGGATGAAATAATTAACCGACATTTAGTGCACACAAAAGAGCCATAGCAACTACAGACATGTCCCTGACAAAATTCTGTAAAAAAAAGAAGTTACCCTCGCAGGGGAATGAAATCAATACGCTTGTATACAGAACAAAAAAGAAAGCAAAACAAGGGGTGGCGCTGCTCTTGTGGCGACGAGCTCCTTCCCTGGACGAGAAGCCCACATTCTACCCTGATAATTCTGCCGTGCCCGCAAAGTACAGATTAAGTGATGAGAAGAAACATGCATCACTAAACACTTGTACTGGAAGTCAGCCATAAAAATATCAATCCAATCCAATTATGTTGTTTGGAGTCCTGATGATCAAAAACTGTGCAACTGTAACATACAAGTAGTAAAACAGGATTTAAGACTAGTTCTATTTATTTTTTATTATCTATTTATTTATCTATTTTATTTTTTATATCGAGGATAATTGGATAAGCACTCTTGTGCTTTTATTTTTTACATCCAGTCCCCGCGTGTATGCACTTTTGTAAATGTAATCCTTTTCCCACCGGCACACGATGGCCTACTCTTACGAAAAGCGGAACAGGATTTAACGTGTGCGCAAGATGTGTGTGCGTTCACACACGGGGCGTCGGTTTATAGTGTCATCCGAAGGAGTTTTGGGGAGAGTGGAGTCAGCACTGATGTTAACTCCAGGAGAAAAATCTCCTCGAACGGGAATCAAACAAGGATCGTCAAATTGCGAGCGCAATGTTCTGACCACTAGGCTATCCGTCCCCGCTACTGTCGTTCTTCGTATCAACTACTACAAAGTGTCTTCTAGGATTTTGATCTTGTGGTGGCTGACAGTTATGTTTGGTTTGTTTTTGTTGTTGTTCAATTTTTTTGTTGATGGTGATGGTATGGGGTTTCTAGTGGACTCAGTAGGTTGTTGATGTTATTTTTTTGTTGTGTTTTGTTTGGTTGGTTAAAACATTGATTGCTTATTGTCTATTTGCTTGTTTAGTTTGTTTCTTTTTTATTGCGGTCATTAAAACTTTCGTTTTTCTATGACTATGGAAGGTTTTTTTGTTTGTTGGTTTGTTTGGGTGGGGAGGGGAATTTGGAGTGTTGTTTCTTTTTCAGTTTTTTTGTTATTTCTTTTCCTCTTGTTTGCTGTCGGTGTTGTTGTTGTTGTTGTTGTTGTTGCTGCTGTTGCTGTTGTTAATGTTGTTGTTGGCTAATGTTGTTGTTTATTTGTCTATTTGGTTGTTGATGTTGTTATAGCATTTGATCGTTTAGATGTTGAGCTTGTGCGGATTTTGTTGTTGGATTTTTGGTTATTAATTATTTTTATGATAGATCCATGATGAGCTTGGGACTGGCTAGCGCTTAAGAAAGCGCACGAGGGCTTATTCATTATCCTCGAAATAAAAGAAATCTTTTATATCGAGGATAGTGGAATAAGCACTCGTGTGCTTCTATACATCCAGTCTCCGTGTGTATGCAGCTTTGTAAATCTTGTCACCTGTTCCCACTGGCACACAATGACCTACTCATACGAAAAGCGGAACAGATTTAACATGTGCGCAAGACGTTCTGCGTGCGTTCGCACACGGGGCCTCGGTTTATAGAGTCATCCAAAGGACTTTTGGGGAGAGTGGAGTCAGCACAGATCTTAACTCTAGGGGGAAAATCCCCCCAAACGGGAATCGAACCCAAGGTCGTCAGATTGCAAGCGCAATGTTCTGACCACTAGGCTAAACCGTTCCCCTTTGATTAATCGACTGACTGACTGATTGATTAATTGACTGACTGATTGATTGATTGACTGATTAATTGATTGACAATACACTGCGGCTAGCTGTGGGAAACGCCAGAAACTGAGCAGAGTTTAATAGTGGATGGTGCAGAAGCAGGAACTAACAGGGGGGGGGGGGGAGAGAGAGAGAGAGAGAGAGAGAGAGAGAGAGAGAGAGGAGAGAGAGAGAGAGAGAGATGAGAGAGAGAGAGAGAGAGAGGAGAGAGAGAGAGAGAGAGAGAGAGAGAGAGAGAGAGAGACAGACAGACAGACAGACAGACAGACAGACAGACAGACAGACAGACAGACAGACAGACAGACAGACAGACAGACAGAGACAGAGAGACAGAGAGACAGACAGAGACAGAGAACTCTGAACTCTGAACGATTTTATTTTATTGTAGAAGGCCACCGGACCCATTACAATTTCACACACTCGCTATCCCCCCCCCCTCCCCCCACATTAATTTCGTTCTCAATCCTTTCCAAGAATGCACCTGAAAACACTTCCAAGCACAACGATTATAACATTCACTTGTGGTATTAGCATACATCTGATTAGAATGTTTGCAACATTTTAGACTAAACATAAATTTAGTAACTAAATAAATAAATGAATGAATAACAAAAATTGATTAGAGAATTGATAATTAGGGCACAAATTGTACACAGAGTAGCACAAGACACTGAAACAACTTGAGAAATGCGTAAATCATTTTGCTACAGCCATCATTCTAAAGCAGAACGCCTTTTGTTGGAATGATATATGAATCGTCCTAAGTCATGAAGGCTTTTGTCATCTTGCATCATAAGTTTCAATGTTTTTTCTGAAGGGTATTGCCTATAACGAGATGGGATGTATTTTTGTCGCAAATCATTCAGAGATTTACAGTAAAATAAAGTGTGTACTTCATCTTCAAGACAAGAATTGCATAGGGGGCATTTCAGATCACCCGGATTGAAAGTAGCATATCGCATTTTATGTGTACGTATTTCACTTGCACCGATTCTAAATCGGATGAGCACATCTCTGATGTGTTTGTTAGTGATAACGGTGAAATACGATTCCAGTGATATAGAGGATTTAAAATTCCGATAAACTGCAAACCTACTGCTTTCTTGAATATGCGCGTGCCAATTTTGACTGTGACAATCAATCAATCTCTGCTTAAATGTAGATAAGAATCCCCTTATATTTTGCACACCTTGGTTTTCCCAAACAAACCCAAATCCAAATTTATACAATGTGTCGCGCACATGTGATGCCCAGCACATCCGCCCTTGATCACATAATGTTAGAAGCATAATATAGGACTGACGAGGGAGTCTGGCCTGATTCATTCTTGTAAGACGTAGCCAATATTTTATGCATGACATAAAAGAAAATATATAGAGGGGGTATCGCCCAGTTTCACCATAAACCATATCATTTGGTGTTCTGGGGCTGACGTTTAACAGCTTTTTTAAGGCAAACGTGTGTACTTTCTCCGATATAGAAAAGTAAATCATGCCCCAGATTTCAGAACCATACAAAAGAATAGGTCTTATCTGTGAATCAAATAATCTAAGACAAATATCAACTGAAAAATCACCTAGTTTCCAGAGGGTTCTAAAAATGTCAATGACCCCTTTCCTTGCTTTAACTGACATCTCACCAACAGCTTTTGAAAAGGATAGCCTGGTGCTGAAAACCAGACCCAAATATTTATAACAATTCACAATTTCAATTTTACAACCATTGTATGTCCATGTTTCATGCCGAGAAATGTAACCACCATTTCTAAAAATAACTATATTAGATTTTTCCAGATTGACCTGTAAATCTAATTCAAGTGCCTTAGTAGCAAGAGTATTAAGCTGAGTTTGTAAGCCAATGACAGTGTCTGACAGAAGTACAATATCATCTGCAAAAAGCATAATAAACAATTCAGTCATGCCTGGATTCAGTTGTATGCCATGGCGCCCGTTTTCTATAACGCAACTAGCAAGTTCATTTATGAATACAGAAAAAAGTAGAGGACTTGTAATTTCACCTTGCTTCAAACCCTTCTGACAGAAGAAAGCATCAGAAACCCTACCTCCACATCTAACCCGGGCTTTCACGGTTTTATAATACTCATAATGGTCAGTAGTATCTTACCTCTTATTCCAGATTTTGTGTAGTATGGGCCAGAGTTTACTATGTGAAATAAAATCGAAAGCCTTACGAAAGTCAATAAAAGCTACATATAACTTTTTCCTCAGTAGTAAATGTTTCTGAATCATACAGAACAACGTAAAAAATATGGTCTATTGTAGAATGGTCTGTTCTAAGACCAGCTTGAATTTCCCCTAATAAATTTTTATTTTCTACCCATTTAGACAGTCTCCTGTTGATGATATAGCTGTATAACTTGCCGCATATATTCAAAAGTGAAATACCCCTGTAGTTTTCTGGTTTGTGTATACTGCCTTTTTTATGCAAAGGGTGAATGATGGATTCGGTCCATGCCTCAGGGTACTGGCCTGATGCAAATACAGCATTGAAAAGATGGAATAAAAAAGGAACAATTTTTTCTTTAGAATTTTTAAAAAATTCGGGTATAATGCCATCTGGACCTGCTGCTTTATTATGTTTCAGATGATCTATAGAGTGTTGTATTTCTTGTTCAGAGACAGAGACAGAGAGACAGAGAAAGAGACAGAGAGACAGAAAAAATAACAACCCAAAACAAAACAAAAACAACAACAACAACGACAAAACCACCACACATCACACACACACACACACACACACACACACACACACACACACACACACACACACACACACACACACACACACACACAAAAAAAACAACTCACTGAGATGCTACGTATCGAAACAGACTTCAGAAATGATACGATTAAGTCTAAACAGAAAAACACAATAAAAGAAATAATAAAAGGACGAGGTTGCAAAATATCACTTTATCTAATATTCAGTTCAAAACTATTTTCGGAAATATGATAGCCTTCTGTAGAGAAAGTCTCTAAAAAAATAGATGACATTATTTTATCGACTTAATTTCACAAGTTTTTTTTTCTCTTCCCATTTTATCGTAGGCGAACCTAGATAAATGTAATACTCTGAAAGGAAACATTATAGTCTAACAGGAACAGTTTAACATGATCTCTTTAAGACAACAAATAAATGTCAACTCATAGGAGAAAATAGCTCAAGGTCTACTTCTCTTGGAGTGATACAGAGCAGTTCCAAGATTCTGCGCATTGATTTCATGTTTTTTTTTGTTTTTGTGTTTTTTTTTAATTCTTTTATATCGAGAATAATGGAATAAGCATTTTTTTTGTTGAAGGAGCGAGCTGTCTGAGCCTAGATTAAAAGAAGCAAAACTGGTTTCCTGTAGCCTAAAATGTCTAACCCAGAATTGTTTTGAACTATTTAATTGGCTGTACATAGCATTTTGCTTGAACACCATACAACTCTGGTCTAATTGATTTTCGTTGTATTATATGTTTTTTTAAATTTTTATTTTGGGGAGTATTGGTTTGCAGATGAGTCCACACTGGCATAAGTGCACGTAAATACACACATGTGCACGTGTGCGTTCTGCACAAGAGTAGGTCTGAGCGTGCAAGATATTAACGCTTTAGTCTCCAGCCTCTCTCTCTATCTGTCTCTCTGTCTCTGTCTCTCTGTCTGTCTCTGTCTCTCTCTTTGTGTCT
The DNA here is from genome assembly GCA_030674155.1 of Stramonita haemastoma. Lineage (NCBI taxonomy): Eukaryota > Metazoa > Mollusca > Gastropoda > Neogastropoda > Muricidae > Stramonita > Stramonita haemastoma. The sequence goes on along the minus strand of CM060321.1, from coordinate 4,690,590 downwards.
CTGTCTCTGTCTGTCTGTCTGTCTGTCCCTCCCTCCCTCCTCTCTCTCTCTCTCTGTGCCCTATATGGTTTATTAATAACTTTCTTTTTCAAATGAAGTCTTCCCCTTCACCGATCCCATAGTCCTGTAGACCGTGGGAACACCTCTGAAGATTTTGCAGCCAGCTTCCTCTTTTCTCCGTGGTCCTCTGCTTTCCATAGCAAATTGTTCCACTCAAGGTCAGTCCACTCTCTGATGTCTTCCTATCTTTTTTTTCCCGTCTGCCTCTTCATCTCCATCCTTGTTCTGTTACATGTAAGACAGTCTTGGCCAGTGCAGAAATTGGTGTTTAAGTAAGGCACTGGAAAAAGAAAGTTTCTGTAGACAATATGTCCTGGAAGACAATTTCCATACTTCACGTTATTTATTCCTCAAGTATAGGACCAAACCAGTCTTGATATTTACCCTGCGAAAGTTTCTGGGGCGGATAAAAAACATTTTCTGTCCCAAGCATTACACCCCATACTGTTCATCCTCCCCGACACTGCTATACACAGCGTCTGCTCTTTGTCACTTGTCACTGAAATAAGCCATGCAGCTGGAATTATCTTAGAATGCTTTCTGTTTCTGGAATTCTGTTTGAGACAGTCAAGACAACTCAGTGGATCTGGCATTGAATGTGAAGCAGTTGTGAGGTCGGGATTTTGTGGTTTTGAATTTTGAGTTTTGGTGACTCATAGTAGTTTAAAAGGGTCGGTGAATTTGCAAAATCTTCAGTGGTGCCCTTACGGTCCACTAGACTACAGAAGAGGTGAGATACAGTGTTTATAATATTTTACCTGCATGAAATCAGCTGCCTTTAACTCTGATTGGGAGAAAGCATACTTATTTGAGTTGGCTTGACTTGGCGTGCCTGTAGAAGGTCATATACACACATTAACTTATGTCAGTACTTGGAGAGCTGCAAAAATCATAACATTCCTTGTATACCCTTATGATTTGGTCATCATAATGGATTATCTTGATGAAGCGGCTGGTAATTGGGTTTGGGGCAGTTGTACAGTATCGTATGGAATGGTTAACAATCTGCAACATCTTCTTCAAATGCCCTGAAGAAAAGAACTTGGTTTTGGCCCTATGGAAACAATGTACACTGTGTGTAATTAGTTAGAGAGAGAGAGAGAGAGAGAAGAGAGAGAGAGAGAGAGAGAGAGAGAGAGAGAGAGAGAGAGACAGAGACAGAGACAGAGACAGAGACAGAGAGAGAGAGAGACAGAGACAGAGACAGAGACAGAGACAGAGAGACAGACAGGGCAGAGAGACAGAGAGACAGAGAGACAGAGAGACAGAGACAGAGAGACAGAGAGACAGAGACAGAGACAGAGAGAAAGAGAGAGAGACAGAGAGAGAGAGACAGAGAGACAGAGAGGACACAGAGACAGACAGACAGACAGACAGACAGACAGAGAGAGATACAAAATGACACACATAGACAGACTGACAAATAAACAGACAAACAAACACATACAGCCACAGATAGTGATTATTAGCGCTCCTCCCATTACTTCTGCATTTGCGGTCACCGCCCCGGCCCCAGTTTCTCCGAGGTCAGCTAGCTAGCTGTACCTTAGCTGCCGTCCTGGATGTTCACCCTGGAGTATCACTCCATTCCTGTGCTCTGTCTGCCTTGTTTGTCAAAAATCTGTTGTCCTTGGAACTGAGAATCGAGAGAGTTATTCCACCTTGCCATGGAAAGCTTTTTAAGTGTTTTAACCACTTACACGCACGCACAAGCACACACACCACACACACACACACACACATACACACACACACACACACACACACACACACACACACACGCACACACACACACACATACACCTACACACACACACACACCTTCATGGGCGTGTGTATGCATGACTAATAATCTCTAGTATGCACGCACGCTCAGCATAGACTTACACTAACAAAAAAAAAGGACACAAGTTAAAGACTCCTCCATCCAGCTGGTTCATCGAGCACACGTTTCTTCTTTTATTCCTGACAGAGAAAACAAAACACTGCTCGTAATGTTTGGTATAATGATGGAAAGCTTCCTGAAACATTTTTGAATAATTATTTATAGACAGTTGGTTGAGAGAGAGAGAGAGTTTGGTTGAGAGAGTTGAGAGAGAGTTGAGAGAGAGAGAGAGAGAGAGAGAGAGAGAGAGAGAGAGAGAGAGAGAGAGAGAGAGAGAGAGAGAGAGAGAGAGAGAGAGAGAGAGAGAGTGAGAGAGAGTGAAGAGAGAGAGAGAGAGAGAGAGAGAGAGAGAGAGAGAGAGAGAGAGAGAGGGAGACGAGAGAGGAGAGAGAGAGAGAAGAGAGAGAGAGAGAGAGAGAAGAGAAGAAGAGAAGAGAGACATTGTCTCATGTACACAACCATGAAACAGGTTTTAACTCACGCCCCGATATGAGAAATTTGAATTATCTCTTCCCCTCCCCTCACTTTTCACGTTTGTTCTACTACCACATCAATGCGCCACAGCAACTTCGGCTGTGATAACAATGACTTTTGGGAACTACACTTTTGTTTTTCCCTGACCCAACACAAAGACATGAGGTACTTTTCTCCCGCAAAGAACCACGTTTTACTTTTTCTTGGTTTGAAAGCTTGATATTCACCAGATAAAACATTCCCCAAAGCAAAGCTTAGGTGAAATAATCCCTGTACAAACTTTCTACAACAATTTTAAAACATGCACATGCATTCATCGTTAAATAATCCGTATGAAATAAGAAAGGAAAATAATGGGATTTGACAGAAAAAAGAGATGGAAAAGTTGTTGGTTCGTGATATTTCTGCATCTGTCACGTTTTGTGCTATATTTGTTTCCAGTAAACAAGTTCCAAAACAGAGAGAAAGTAAAATCCTTTTGACAATCACCTGGATCAACGGACAAAACTTTGTGACTGCACTGGCTAAAATACAAGCTCAATAAGTTAATGACTTTCACAATCCTCATAGGTCTCCTTTTATTCCTTCAAGTTCTCTCCCTTTCTTCACGTGATCTCTGCTTTCCTCCCTGCTCGATCTCTGCCCTTCTTACTTCTCCCTCTGTTCACCATCATCTCTCTGCTCGTCTGCCTTTTACTGCTTCTTTTCCTCATCTTCCCCCTCCTCCTCTTTCTTCCTCGAATTCTGTTCCTCCTGCTGCCATAACACTCCCTTGTATTACAATAAAGCCCCTCTTCTGGTAAACATTGGACGGTTCCAGAAATTTAAGAAACACTTCAGAACATTGCAGAATCTTTATGAACTTTGTGGAATACAGTAAAGCATTCTGGAAACTTCTAGAACTTTATAGAATATCGTAAAATACCCCGAAACTTCACGCGCAAACACATAACACACAAGCCAGGGTAATGGTATTTCTTAAAATAAACACACAAAAAACTAATATCCCATACCAGTGCATGTGTCATTAAAGCAAAGAATGCCATTCGTAGCAATCGTAGAAATCTTTGCGCTAGAAACTCTAAGTCTGTTTGTAACAGTTATCTGCTAAGTCATTCTGGAAAAAAAAGTCAGGAGAATGGAACAAGAAAGTAGGACTAGAAAAAAGAAGAAGGTGACAGGAAGAAAAGGAACAAGAAACCAAAACAAAAAGGGAGGAATAGAAAAGAGGGAATTACTAGCACAGAATTTCCAGAAGGTGGGAATGCTATTTAGGCTAACAGGCCCCCGGCATCCCCATAGGGGAGAATAATTTTTTTTTATCAAGGCCACAAGGTTCACTGACTGCAAAACTCCCGATCATTGATATCATTCAGGCTATACTAATGTTTCTGGGAAACCAAGGCTTTCTGCACATGGTTTTCTGATACAGTAATCATGTATAGAACATCTTTATTGTGGTGAAGGAGAAAACTTGGATCAGAGAGAGAGGAGAGAGAGAGAGAGAGAGAGAGAGAGAGAGAGAGAGAGAGAGAGAGAGAGAGAGAGAGAGAGAGAGAGAAGAGAGAGAGAGAGAGACAGAGAGAGAGAGAGACAGAGAGACAGAGAGAAGAGACAGAGACAGAGAAGAGACAGAGAAACAGTCAGAATAATAAGACCACACACAGACAGACCAACAGCCAGCCACCAGCCAACAACCTACAGGGTACAGAAGAAAGAGAGAAAAAAATATAGGCAGCTGACACCCTTTTATGTATATTACGCCATTAGCACAACATTTGTCTTCCCTGCAGCCTCCCTAGATTCTTCTAGCAAAACTGACAGAGAACACTTCTCCCTTGTTTCTGGCGCTCTGTGCACAGTTGACACAGTCAATACGCCCAGGGAACCATGAAGCTTTCTCTCTCTCTCTCTCTAGCCTGCAAAAAAGCTTTTAGCTTCTTTCATAGCAATGGTCCTAGCATCGCTTTCACATAGTTACTTCTTTTCTTTTTTTCTTTTTTTTTACACAGGAGAAACCCTATACCGAACTATCTCCATTCTGACAACAAGAGAAACACGGAGAGAGGGATTGACAGCACGAGCTTGAGACATTAAATACTGTTTATCTGTCTTGTCCGACTGTGCCTGTGCTGTCTTTGTCTTGTCTCTGTCTCTGTCTCTCAGGTGGGCAGATAGACTGACAGGCAGGCAGGCAGGCACAGACAGGCAGGTACAGACAGAGGACAGACTGATAGACAGGCAGGCACAGACAGATAGACAGACAGACAGGCAGGCACAATAGACAGACAGAAGGACAGGCAGGCACAGACAGAAGACAGACAGACAGGACAGACAGGCAGACACAGACAGACAGAAGAAGGACAGACAGGCAGACACAGATAGACATGACAGAAGGACAGGCAGGCACAGACAGGACAGATAGAAGCAGAAGAGAAGACAGAGCAGAGCAGAGAAGAAGGATAGACAGAAGGAGACAAGAAGTAGATAGAAAAGCAGAGTATGAGGGAGAGACGATACTGAGAGGAGAAAGGACACAGAGACAGAGACAGAGACAGGCAGACAGACAGACAGATAGACAGATAGGACAGACAGACAGACAAACAGACAGACAGATAGACAGACACACAGACAGACAAACAGGCAGGCAGATAAAAAGACCGGATATAGGAAGAAATAAAGAATGTAAAAAGAAAACATTTTTTTCTGCTTCTTCTTCTTAACCCCCCCCCACCCCCCCACCCCCCCCCACCCAAATATGTTTCAAAATATCAGAACATCAACAACTCAGTTCAAAAAATTATTTTCAGAGTCGTCACAATATCCTTCTATAATAGACTTAGTCTTGACTTAAGAAAAATAAGACATTTTGTTTTTTGTTTCCAAAACAAACCTCCCTTTCTCCCATTCATACTGGCCTCGTCATCCAGCCCGTTACAGCATCTTGGATGGCGGCATAATGCAACGTTGACATTCTGGAATGATTTCTTTCCCATGGCACATGGGCATCAAACTCCATAGGTGTCCATCATTCAAAGTCCTTCCAAGCCTTTCTCTATGGGCCATTCCAGTAGGATTTTTTCCACACAAGTTTGGTAGTTAGGAGTTATGACTGTACGGGAACTAGAAAGAAAATCCAGTCATTTTATTGAAGACAACATCGACATTATCCGAGTTATCAAAGGTTATTCTTTTGCGCAGGCTGTAATGATGCTGGTGGAATCGATGTATTGTAAGATTATGATCATAAATTCTCTTTCTGTGCCTTCGACATTTACTTTACATTGCTGAAGAGCAGACATCTAAACATATGCAGCCACGTACACACGCACACTGACATGTAGACTACCCATGCACGCACACGCGTGGGCAGCACACACACAGACACAGACAAACACAGACATACACAGACAAACACACACACACAAACACACACAAACAAACAAAAACACACACACACAAACATACACACACAAATACACACACACACACAACACACACACACACACGCACACACACACACACACGCACACACACTCACACACCACACACACACACACATCACACACACACACACACACACACACACACACACACACACACACACATACACACACACACACACACACACACGCCTTCGGATTAGACTATAAACCGAGGCCCCGTGTGCGAACGCACGCAGAGCATCTTGAGCACACGTTAAATCCTGTTCCGCTTTTCGTAAGAGTAGG
>CM060321.1:4669440-4676940 GCA_030674155.1 Stramonita haemastoma | reverse complement strand
CCCGCACACTAAAAACCCAAGCCACGTTTCGTAAAAAAAAACCCTCAAAAATCCCACCTCCCCAAAACAAAAAAAACCCAACAACCCCCCCCTCCCAAAAGACACCTTCTCGTTAGTAGCACAGGTAACTTTGGCATATCCGGCACGACATCTGTAAGCAGGAGTTGGGTGGAGGGCTCTGACTTTCTTAAGACACTGGTGAAAGTTTTAGTACACTGCAAGCATCCCTCCTGGGAGACTGGCTGACTGACTGACTGACAGAAGACTGAAGCCAAAGGAAGAAAGAACTGGCTAAAACCCTGCCTCCTCTGTCGCCCTTAAGTCTCCTGTCTACAGATAGTGGTGGGCTGGAAAAGTTAAAGGCTTTAGGGGGAAGAAAGCACGGAGTAAAACTTTGTTTCACTCGCGCGGATTTTGCATTTCCAGTGGTGTCAGTTGTCGTGTTGCGTATTATGTTATACCCTTTGTGGTCTGTAAAGAAAGTACTTGCAGTATGTGTGTGGGGGTGGGGTGGGTGGAAGGTGGTGTGCGTGTGGTGTGTTGTGTGTGTGTGTGTGTGTGTGTGTGTGTGGTGGGGGGTGTGGTGTGGGTGGTGTGGGGTGGGATGATGGAGGAGTAGAATGGAGAGATGGGGTGAGAGTGGAGGAGTAGATAGAGTAGAAAGAGAGAGAGAGAGAACGAGAGAGAAAGAGGATAGAAGATAGATAGAGAGATAGAGAGAAGAGAGAGAGAGAGAAGAAGAGAGAGAGAGAGAGAGAGAGAGAGAGAGAGGAGAGAGAGAGAGAGAGAGAGAGAGAGAGAGAGAGAGAGAGAGAGAGAGAGAGAGAGAGGAGAGAGAGAGAGAGAGAGAGATGATGGGGTGAGTAATTAGGTAATATAAGAGAAGATAAATGACGTGTGATGAATTTATGTCGTTTTTTGAAAATGTGACAAACAGAACACTTGAAACAAAGGTTTTCATGGAGTGTTCCTTTCATTTTTGCCTGTTAAAACACTCCATTCCATATCGAATGTTTAGACATAGACGTAGTGACTTTGATTTCTATGTTTTTTTTCTCTCTATTATCTGACTTTTGACACATGAGAAAATTAAGACCTATCTCACTTGGGGGTGTTTGAAAACTGTCAGAAATTAATGTGAAGAATGCATCGTCTTTCTGCAGCTTTGCCAATACCTTTATAATGTTCTTCCCTTTAAGGAATCTTATGCCTAGCAATCTTTGCTGTGTAGCAGATCAAAATAGAGAATATGAGACTCTCCAAAAACAAAAACCACGATGAAATTAAATAATGTCTCTGATAGCACAATTATTACAGTTCCGATTTCGTGAAAATCCCAGTTTTAAACATCCTCAGCAATTTTTAAAGTGTTGTGTGATTTTTTGTGTCAGGGACTTTTAGACTAAACTCATTAAGAGAAGGAGAAAGAGGGAGGGGGCGGGGGGATTGTATTCCCAGGGAATGGGGAGAGAGTCACTACCCACCCCCCATGGTGGGAATCTCACTTAGTCTGGCTCCGTGACCACGTGACCAGGGTGAAGTGGGAGATAATGTCTGGTCTTGCTTTTAACTCATTTCACGCATCGTTTAAATACCTCTCCCACAACATGGCGACCATCCAGACTTGACGCGGATGGTGGGCTGAAAAATTTATACGAGCAACGAAACGCAATAGATTTGATCTGTCTGAGGGATTGGAGAGAGATATTTAATTAATTTATTTTTTAAAATATTTTTTTATATCGAGGCTAACGGAATAAGCGCTCAAGTGCTTTTTTTCGTCCAGTCTCCGTGTGTATGTAGTTGTGTAAATATTGTCACATGTTCCCAGAGAGAGAGAGAGAGGGGGGGGAGAGAGAGAGAGAGGGGGGGAGAGAGAGAGAGGGGGGGAGAGAGAGAGAGGGGGGGGAGAGAGAGAGAGAGAGAGAGAGAGAGAGAGAGAGAGAGAGAGAGAGAGAGGAGAGAGAGAGAGAGAGAGAGAGAGAGAGAGAGGAGAGAGAGAGAGAGAGAGTGTTGAATGCAATAATGACAGAAATTTGAGAAAGAAAGAACAATAATTGAAAACAACAGAGAGAGGCACACATAAAAAGAAGAGAGAGATAACCTAAGGAAAGAAATATCGAAAGATTAAAAAAAAATTGATAGTGTATACAGACATATATGGAAAGGAAAACAGGTAAAGAACAACAGACAGACTCTTAGTGACACAGACAGACAGCTGGTGAGAGAAAAAGGAAAAGGAAAGACAGCAAAAAGCCCAGCATTATTGCAAAGTCAGTTCAACAATTGTCAGTCATATCAAAACCAGTTAGAGATAGTAAGAGACAGAAGAACAGAAAAGACAAAACAAAAGCCCAGCATTATTGCAAAATCAGTTCAACAATTGTCAGTCATATCAAAACCAGTTAGAGCTAGTGAGAGACAGAGGAACAAAAAAGACAAAAACAAAGCCCAGCATTATTGCAAAATCAGTTCAACAATTGTCAGTCATATCAAAACCAGTTAGAGATAGTAAGAGACAGAAGAACAGAAAAGACAAAACAAAAGCCCAGCATTATTGCAAAATCAGTTCAACAATTGTCAGTCATATCAAAACCAGTTAGAGCTAGTGAGAGACAGAAGAACAAAAAAGACAAAAACAAAGCCCAGCATTATTGCAAAATCAGTTCAACAATTGTCAGTCATATCAAAACCAGTTAGAGCTAGTGAGAGACAGAGGAACAAAAAAGACAAAAACAAAGCCCAGCATTATTGCAAAATCAGTTCAACAATTTTCACTCCTATCAAAACCAGTTAGAGAGCTGTAATACCCTTTTTACCAGGTCAGTGTTATTTTCAAGAAAACAACAACTGACATTTCCCTTTTCTCTCACACGAACTGCAGTATCCACCCCATCATAGCCCTCCCTACCTTTGCATTGCATGGAAACATGGTAGTAATGTCTGTGACATTCTGTAATATTCTCTTCAACACCACACACTGGTGCTTAAAGCCCAAGATCTACCTTGCTCAAAATAATGTAACAGAGGGCAGATATTTGATCTGCCAATACTATATTTTTTTCCGTTACGGGCAAAGAGTATGCAACGGAGGGTTTTCGACCACCCCCCAACGTCGCACAATTCGCAGGTGTAGATCTAAATTTAGATCCACGACGCTGCGAATGGCTGGTCCGATCGCATGGGAAGTAATCTAATTACCGCCCCCGTCACCATCAGTTTCTTTGGGGAATATTATTATAGACCATTCAAAAATGTTTACCCGGGTTTGGATGCTAAAAGAAGTAATTCTACTGAAAACTGAAGTGAAATCTGACTATTATGTCCAGTTCGTCAGTGGAATCAGATCTACTGAACTGGGCGCACGTGTTGTTTTATTAGTAAGGTTAAAAACGATACTAGTCGAATCCATCTCTTTCTTGTACGTTACAATAATGTTGTTTTCTTTTTTTTATTTGGAGGTTACTAACTTGTGAAACTCTATATTTCATGTATATAAGTAGTGTGTGTGTGTGTGTGTGTGTGTGTGTGTGTGTGTGTGTGTGTGTGTGTGTGTTCTTCAGTTTAACGTCCTTCCACTAAATAGTGATATCAGACGGGAAAGTGTATATGAGTGAGTGAGTGAGTGAGTGTATGGAGGGGGTGGGAGGGAAGGGGGGTGGGGGTGGGATGAGCACATAGCTAAATTTCTGCATTCAACAACTATAAGAACCAAAAATTAAAACCATAGAATAAGAATAATAAAAAGAAAGACATAACATCTTAAATACTAACTTTGCAATTCATATAACTAGTTAAAAAAACCACATTAAACTATAAAAACCTGATAATAGGACTATGACTTAATGACAAAACAATTTCTTTCATTAGTGAAATGTCTTTTAGAATTTGCTCTATGCAAACGTATGTGAAAACAGGTAAAAAGTTTTTCAAATCTCTGTATTCTAAAAGAATGTGACTTATTGTAATATTTTCGCCACAGATACATGTTGCTTTTTTTGAAAATTTTGATCTAAAAGCATTTAGCTTGAATCTATAAACAAGAGGTACAACATTTCTATATTCATGAGAGTTACGGCATTTGATCTTATCAAAAGATAATACATGGGTTACATCATCATTCTGGTGAGAACCAATACTTTGTTTCTTTTTAAAATGTTTCCAACATGCATTTTGTAACATGCTATAGCCCTCATGAACAGATAAGGGGACATTAATGCTGCAGGACCCATCAGTGTGCTTTGCTCCACATTTTGCTACTTTGTCAACTATTTCATTATGTGTGTGTGTGTGTGTGTGTGTGTGTGTGTGTGTGTGTGTGTGTGTGTGTGTGTGTGTGTGTGTGTGTGTGTGTGTGTGTGAGAGAGAGAGTATGTGTGTTTGTGTGTGAGTATGTGTGTTTGTGTGTGTGTGCGTGTGTGTGTGTGTGTGTTGTGTGTGTGTGTGTGTGTGTGTGTGTGTGTGTGTGTGTGTGTGTGTGTGTGTGTGTGTGTGTGTGTGTGTGTGTGTGAGAGTATGTGTGTTTGTGTGTGAGTATGTGTGTTTGTGTGTGTGTGTGTGTTTGAGTTTGTGTGTGTGTGTGTGTGTGTGTGTGTGTGTGTGTGTGTGTTGTGTGTGTGTGTGTGTGTGTGTGTGTGTGTGTGCATGTGTGTGTGTGTGTGTGAGTTTGTGTGTTTGCGTGCGTGCGGGTGTGTATGTGCGCGCACGAGTGTGTGCGTGAATGCGTCCGTTAGTGTGTATGTGCGTACGCAAATATGCATGAGCACATTAATTTTATGTACAGAACGCTTGCGGGATTGTGCATGCAGCAGATTTAAAGCAACGAGCTGAGCATAAAGCAAATGCTCTGCATCCACTTGCCTCGTTGCACATGTCGCTGTGATTAGCAGGCCATTGCTTAGTTTGATGCACAAGTATACTTTGCTATCGATTTGCATTATTTTTTTTATGTTTTGTTGTGTTGGTTTTTTGTTGTTGCTTTTTCTTTGTGTGCCAGTTTTAAAAGCATATGATTGTGATGAATCACTGCAGAACACTCTGAAGATCTGTTTTCTCTTGAAAAAAAAAGAAAAAAAAAGGTGGTTACTCCAGCCCTCGAGAAACTATTATGACAAAACCAACATCTGTGGTCTTGTGCCTAAAACACACGCACGCACGCACGCACGCACGCACGCACACTCACACACACACACACACACACACACACACACACACACACACATACACACACACACACATACACACACACACACATACACACACACACACATACACACACATACACACACATACACACACACACACACACATACACACACACACACACACACACACACACACACACACACACACACACACACACACCACACACACACATATAAGACATCACTGGAAACTGAGATCCATCAGGACAGAACAAAGCTTTACACAGCGCCTTGTTGTTTCCCCGCTAAACTTCCTATCTCTCCATCCCACTATCTGTAATCAGCTGTGGGAGTTAGAAGATTGTTCAGGGGGCGGGACAGCTGAATGGTTAGAGCGATGTGTTCGCCATTTGATGGCTGGGTTCGAGGCATTACCAAGACTCTCGTTCAAAGGGATAACTTCCCTCGAATTCACATCCGAACTGACCCCATTCCATCGAAAGTTCTTCAAATGGGATCATGACCCGTGTGAGAACGCATGTAGAACATCTCTTGCACACGTTCAAACCCGTTCTGTTTTTTTGAAAGAGTAGGTTATTCGTGCCGACAAGGACTGATGACAATAATTGTATTTTTTTTTAACTGTATGCACCATGGCGTCGTGTTTAGACATCACCCCCCGAATCGGAATGTGGCTACCTAAATGGTGGGCAAAAAATTTAGTCTTATACCCCCCCAAAAATATCATCATTGGTGGGCACTCTCTCTTTCAGTGTTTGTCTGTCTTTCTCTCTATCTGTCTCTGCCTCTGTCTGTGTGTCTCTCTGTCTCTCTGTATGTCTCTCTCCCTCTCATATTTTAATTTTATTTTTATTTTATTTTATTTTATACCACTTTATGTCATAGCAGATTTCTCTGCGTGAAATTCGGGCTGCTCTCCCCGGGGAGAGCGCGTCGCCACAAGTGCAGCGCCTACCCATTTTTTTCCCCCTCAGGGATGGTGTCTAAACACACCTGTGTGCATGCTGTTTTTTTTAAAATAATTTTATCATCCGCTCCTACCGGCACACGATGGCCTGCTCTTCCGAAAGGCGGAACGGGATTTTAACGTGTGCGCAAGATGTTCTGCGTGCGTTCGCACACGGGACCTCGGTTTATAGTCTCATCCGAATGACTTTGACATTCAGTTCGATTTTTTTCGTCAAACTGGGAAGAAAAGGCGAGCTGGGTACGAACCCAGAAACTCGCGGTTTACATATTGGCAGGCGAACGTTTTAACCATCCTGCCACCCTCCTTTGTCACCGTATTTTTTCTCTCTTGTCTTTGTACGCAACAGTGTAGAGGGAGGAGAGGGAGAGAGAGAGAGCTGGATAGAAAGGGGAGGGGGGTGGCGTTAATGGAGTCTTTATTTTTAATCTCCTCTGCTCATTACAGATGACAGATTACAGACCGAGTACAGACAACAAAACAGTCTATTCTTGGACATTTCCTTCCAATCCATTTTCATCTTACGTTCATATATAGACTCAGATCCGCTAATTTCTGTTTTTGTTTTCCCCCAATCTTACTCCTACACTATTCCAGAATAGTATCTGTCTCACTGTGACTTGTAAGCGTGCATTTTATGAATCTACAGGCACGGATTTAAAAGAATAAATAGTCAAAGTTTTTTTTGGTTATTTTGGTTTTGCTTCTGCGCTTGTTTTTTTAAACAAAATGTTCCTGATCTAAAATGTTAAAGTCATTTAGCTACCAGTCCTAGAGTCCTGCGTTGGTATTGAGTGGCAAAGCTAGTGTTACTTCATAAAGAAACTAAAATGAAAACACATAGAATTATATATATAAACGCAGCAAGAGAAACTGAACCGCTTACGCCTACGCGCGCGTGCACGCGCACACAAACACACACACACATCTACACACACGCACATCCACACACACACACACACACACACACACACAAACAAACACACATACACACACACATGACAGAACAGATGACACGATTTGCTAAAACTGCATACACACGGGGACTGGATGTAAAAAAGCACACGAGTGCTTATTCCACTATCCTCGATATAAATGAAATACACACACACAGAGATAATATATATATATATATATATATATATATATATATATATATATATATATATATATATATATATATATGACGGGGCGGTAATTAGATTACTTCCCATGCGATCGGAACTGCCAATCGCAGTGTCGTAACGTTAGATCCACACCTGTGTACATTCACATCCACACCTGTGCACATTCTGTATCGTTTGGGGGGGGGGGGGGGGGGGGGTCGAAAACCGTCCTCTGCATGCACTTTGCCCATGTAGTATTTAC
>CM060321.1:4664440-4666940 GCA_030674155.1 Stramonita haemastoma | reverse complement strand
AGACACGTGCATACTCACTGTTTTCCTGTAGCTGATTTTCCACTGTAATGTATGTAAACCGTTTTGAGAAAACAGATAATCAAAATCAAACTATGTTGTCTGTACTGTTCAAAGGACAACATTAAGCGCTTTGATTTGTTTTTACAAGATATAACGCTATTAAAATTCCATGTATTATTATTGTTATTATTAGTACATACTAGGACAATTAATATATAAAAAACTGCACTGTTCAATCTATTGAATGCCAGTTGCTGCTGACAAACGTTACACCCTTCTCTGTAAAGATGTCTCTTCTCTTCTCCTCTACTCACCTAGCACCATCTTCACAAAGTTCCCTCAAAACACTTCTCTCTACACTGATGTCACATCATCTTTTTCAAATTCAAATTCAAATACTTTAGTATCTTATAGGGAAATTTATGCAGGTTACAAGCCACAAATGTTACTTTTGCTTCCGAGACGTAGTAGTAGGCACCCATCAGTCTCGGAAGAATATGGAGTTGCGCTCTAGTCTTTAGTATGCAAAACCTGGGTAAGTAAGTAAGTATGGAGGGTAAAACTATGCATGCAGCTGAACCCCCCCCCCCCCTTCTCCATGCCTTTGGAATGATCCATTAGAAAAGCAATGACCGATATGAATGGTTCCAGTACCGTTGCAGGAGCCGCCAGAACGTTGCCATATACCGAGAGGTAGGTATACATACAATACTACAGTACCCTCATCCAGCCTCCGGCAGTGCTTGTTTTTTTTATTATTCTTTTTTGTTTTTTTATTCTTTTATATCGAGGATAATGGAATAAGCACTCATGTGCTTTTTCACATCCAGTCCCCGTGTGTACGCAGTTTTTTTTTTGTAAATCGTGTCATCTGTCCCCACCGACATACGATGGCCTACTCTTACGAAAAGCGGAACAGGATTTAATTTAACATGTACGCAAGATGTTGTGTTTGCATTCACACACGGGGCCTCGGTTTACAGTCTCATCCGAAAGACTTTTGGGGGAGAGTAGTGGAGTCAGCACTGATGTTAACTCGAGGAGAAAAAAAACCCTTCTCGAACGGGAATCGAACCCGGGTCGTCAAATTGCGAGCGCAATGTTCTGACCACTAGGCTATCCCGTCGCCCTTGTGGCCTGGGGAGCAGGGCACTGACAGAACCATCTGCTCTCTTTTGGTGTGTGTGGCGGTGGTGTGGCATTGATCGGGGCTCTGCAGAGCTTGTTGGGGTCTGGGAACTGAGTGATATGATGTCATCTACCTAATTCACTCCACTGTTTCTCTCCTCTTCTTCTGTCATATCCTCCTCTAGACTGTGCCGTGTAAGATCATCTCTGAAAGTCTGCTTCAGAAAGGTTATCTGATCATCTGACATGACCATACTTTTTTCTGTTTCTTTTTCTTGACTATTATGGAATCTTCACGTCCACGAAGTGGATGGGTGACTGTTTTGCGCGCCTTGGCTTCAGTACATTCCCCCAATTCACCCAGCTGTAAACAGGTACCTGTCCTCTTTAGGGTCAGGGAAGGTAAAGCAGCGAGGGAGAGGAGATGGGCACCGCCCTCAATATGCTGGCCCGTGAAGAAGCTGAGGTCTCTGACGCCTCGCTCTCCTACGACCACATAGGTTATGGGAACGCCTTTACCTTTTGTTTTAACCTATCAGTCTACGGCTTAATAATTTGATGATTTTGCACTCAACCAATATTCATAAAAAGGGTTTTGAAAAGAGACACCACGAATTTTTTTGTAACATCGCATGTTAATTAAAAGGCTTGAAATCTTCTTTGAAGATCTGCATTTAAAATCCAATACAGGCCATAAGCCAGCTCAAAAAACGAAATACGGGACAGGGAAAGACAGGGGACGGGATAGCATAGTGGTTAGAACATTGCGCTCGCAATTTGACGACCCGGGTTCGATTCCCGGTCGAGGGAATTTTTCCTCCGGAGTTAACATCAGTGCCGACTCCACTCTCCCCAAAAGTTCTTCGGATGAGACTATAAACCGAGGCCCCTTGTACAAACGCACGCAGAACATCTTACGCACACGTTAAATCCTATTCCACTTTTCGTAAGAGTAGGCCATTGTGTGTCGGTGGAAACAGATGACACGATTTACAAAAAAAACTACATACACAGGGAGACTGGATGTAAAAAAGGACAAGAGTGCTTATTCCATTATCCTCAATATAAGAGACAAAAAATAAATAAAGAAAGAAAGAACCACACACACAGAGTTCTGTTTTTGTCCTGAGATAAATGCTGCCATCTATCCAGACTTAACTTGGCTCCACTTGGATATAGCTGATGCTATCTCTCTCCCTCCCCACCCCCCACACCCCACCCCACCCCGCAGCCCTCGGACCAAATAGCCTTCGTGGTAGTGGTTCTGGCTAGCTGTGAGTTAGGAATTGTCCCAAAGTACTTGCCAGCCTCTCTCATGGAGGCTAGCACGCTGTTCTCCGGTTACCTTATTTTTCCAGCTCTGCTGTATACA
>CM060321.1:4621940-4634440 GCA_030674155.1 Stramonita haemastoma | reverse complement strand
TGGGGGTGGGGGCTATTAATGCTATCATTAAAAAAAATATTATTACATTTTGATTTTGTTTTGTTTTGGTTTCGGGTTTTTGTTTGTTTATTTGTTTTGTTTTTGAGTTGTTTTTATTGCTGTTTTGATAGTCCCTAATCAGGGCAAGGACCAGATGAAAAGAAGCCCGTGAATGCTTAATTGCAACCCTTCAAAAATAAAGATTAGTCATTCATTTGTTCATCATCTCTCTCCCTCCTTGCCTCGCCTCGCCTTGCTTTACCAAGTCTTGCTTTGCTTCGCTTTGGCTTGCTTTGCCTTACATTATCTGCCCTTGCCTTACATTGCATGCCCTTGCCTTGCCTTGCCTTGCCTAACCTAACCTAACTAGCCTTGCCTTGCCTTGCGTAGCTTAGCCTAGCATTGCCTTGCCTATCCTTTCTTTGCCTTGCCTTGATTGGCCTTGCTTTATCTTGCCTTGCTTACCTTAGCATATCATAGCATCGCATAATAAAAGCATAACATAGCATAGCTTTGTGACTTTTGGACCTGGCTCACAGAAGAACACGATACCAATATATTACACCATTTATTTCATTTCTTCTGTTCTCTGTCACAACCTCCTTATCTGCTGTTAAAATCCAGTCTATATCAAAAGATTTTCCCCTGAAGCCTAAGCTAAAAATGATAATAATGCACATGAGGTGAAACGTTCATACTAGCTTTCATCGACACTAAGGCCTGTGATGTGAGAGGATCAGTGAGATTACTAATGAAATGCAGTTGCACCTTTTGCCAATTTGCTCCTGGGGAAAAAAAACACACAAAAACCCAGAGGAATAGTCTGCATGTAAACACGCGTCAAGAAGAGACATAGAAGGGACAACAACTCCCCTTGTCCTTAAGCCTCCTGACAGGAATCGTGTACCAGAGTTACCTTTCCCTCTCTCCAAATGAGCAAGTTTGTGCACGTTTGTTCGCGGCCATGTTGGCATTTTGTTCAGAATGTTCGCGAACATTTGATCCTGCAAAGCCTGTTGTTGACAGGGAAATGAGCTTCTTATGCCTGAAAAAATGTTCAGGGTTAAAGGGATATGACAAGGGAGGGGCGGGGGGGGGGGAAGGAGGGGGGGGGGGGGGGGGGGGGGAGAGAGGGGGAGGGAAGGGGTGGACAGGCGCAATGGGAAGAGAACTTTGTGATTATAACTAGAGTTTTGTTGTGGAGGTCATTTAGGGGTTTGAAGATGGTGAGACTGACCTTACCAGACAGCTTTGAGAGAGGAGGGTAGGGGTGGGGGTGAGGGGTAGCAAGGGGGGGAGGGGGGGAGGGGGCTAGGTGTAATGGGAAGAGAGCTTTGTGATTATAACTAGAGTTTTGTTGTGGAGGTTATTCAGAGGTTTGAAGAAGGTTAGACTGACCTTGCCAGGTAGCTTTGGCATTTATGGCATGGAGCATATTTTTTATGATTTCGGTGCGCTTTCTGTGTGCCTTTGTCTCTGTTTTATGTTAAGGGCTAACTCTCTCTCTTTTCTTTTGTGTTGTGTTGGTCTTGGTCTTCTAACATACACACACACACATACGCGCGCGCGCGCACGCACGCATGCACGCACGCACACACACATACCCCCCCCCCCCCCACACACACACATGCACGCACACAAGTCCTTCAGATGAGACTATAAACCGAGTTTTCGCCGAGTGTGACGCACCAGAACATCTTGCGCACACGTTAAAACCTGTTCCGCTTTCTGCAAGAGTAGACCACTGTGTGCCGGGGGGGACGGATGACAACATTTACAAAGCTGCATACACATGGGGAATGTTTAAAAGAAAAAAAAGCACACAAAAGCTTATTCCATTATCCTCGAAATGAAAAAATAAATATTTCTGTCTAACTGTCATGATGCAGTTATGGAATTTACATGAAAAACTTGTACAGACGATGACAGGAGCGACTCTATGCACTGGCATTTAAAAAAAAAAAGCATGCCAGCCAAAATAAAGTGCAGACTTGGTCTGCATAAGAGCGGGCGCAAGGGGAATTTGTGTGTGTGTGTGTGTGTGTGTGTGTGTGTGTGTGTGTGTGTGTGTGTGTGTGTGTGTGTGTGTGTGTGTGTGTGTGTGTGTGCTGCGGCGCGCGCGCGCGCGCGCGTGGTGTGTGTGTGTGTGTGTGTGTGTGTGTGTGTGTGTGTGTGTGTGTGTGTGTTTGATATATGTGTGTGTTGTGTGTGTTTGAATGTGTGTGTTTGAATGGTGTGTGTGTGTGTGTGTGTGTGGTTGTGTGTGTGTGTGTGTGTGTGTTTGTGTGTTTGGGGTGTGTGTGTGTTGTGTGTTGAGTGTGTGTATGTGTGTGTTCACAGAAAAAAATAAGAAGTAAACCACAGCTGATATTGCTTACAAAAGAAAAAAGAAACCCTAATTAGGTATGTAAATAAACACATATAAGAAAAATAAATAAAAACATATAACTGATTGAGTCAATAAACCAATTTCGGAAATTGCATTACAAATATTGCACTTGGCTTCGATCACAAATATCCACTTAGTCCCTGCCAGCTGATAAAACAGATAAAATGTTGAAATGATGCTATGGGAGTTTTTAAAGCAAAAAACGTATTTTGTGTTTGTTTTTTTAATGTGTTGACTGTTCGAGGCAAAACAGGAAAAAGCGAATCGGAGCGGAAAAAGTAGGATATTATATTTACGGTTATAACTGATCTGTATGTGAGAGAGCTGGAGGCAGGGTAATTTGATTTTAAGATAAAACAGTCAAAATTAAGTCCAGTAGAGAAAACTTCTGGAGTTCTTTGTCACTTTAATGAGTTGCGCGACAAAAATATATGTCTATTCATAATATCAGTATTGTGTCTGAATGAACGGCTTTTCTGTTCACTCTGTGATACTGTCTGTTATTATTTCTCTGTCTCTTCATCTCTCTCCATGCACATCTCCTAATGGAACCGCTAGACCGTTGGATTTTGTACCATAGTCATACTAAAGCTTTCTTTCAGTATAGTTGATGGATCCTTATCATAGCTGATGTACAGTTTTAAAGTTTGGAAATCTTGTTCTTTGGTGTTTTGTCCAGTGTGTCTAATATTCAGTACTAAGTAAATGAAACTGTTTGTCCATGACCTGGACTTAGTTCTTTAGATCCCCATTGGTGTTGATAATGCTTGCTGGTCATCAACATGGTCACCTCGGCGCTGATGATGTCCATGCCATCCATATCTTGTTGATGGTTTGTCCAGTCTCTTAACAAGCCCGGAGAATTTTTGTTCACTGCATTTCAAGCTATCCATTTGGCCTGCAATGCGAAGGTATAGTATGGTGGTTCCTTCATAGGCAGAAAATCTCTTGAGTAATTTATAGGATGTTACAGATTTTTTTTCTTTGGATGGGAGTCGGTTAATAGATTTCACGAGTGACATGCCGATTCATTTCATTGACCTTTCAGTAGTCCATAATGATCGATAGTTTTTTGGATCATCATCTAAACTAGACTTTCCCACATCCATCAGACCAGCAGAGGTGTCTACATGTATGCTGTACATGCAGCGCTGGTCTTTTGGATGAGACCCAAATTGCACGTCCAGTATGCGGCATACATTTAGCGCAAAGAAAAGAATCCACGGCAACAAGAGAGGGATTCCCGCCAGGAAAAACACTGTTTAGATTTTTTTTTCTTTGGAAACTAAATTTACTGCATCAACTGACAGGAAAGTGTGGGTGGCGCTGCACTTGATGTGGCGACGCATTTTCCTTCGGGAAAGCAGCCTCTGCCAAAGTTAAGTTTGGTTTTTGTATCAGAAGGTTTCACGGTAATGAAAGAGCTTTTATACACACGGTATTTTATTCATAAGTTTGCATGTTACATCAATACAGAAGGTTTGCTAAACAATATTGTGTGTGTGTGTATGTTTGCGTGTGTGTGTGTCAGTGTGTGTGTGTAGTGTGTGAGTGTGTGCGTGTGTGTGTGTATGTGTGTGTGTGTCTGTCTGTCTGTATGTTTGCTATCTGTTTTTGTCAAAGAGTGAACACCATAGATTTTGTTGAAAGTTGACACACTTCAATCGCAACTGCAGAAGGGACATTTTTGGATTTTTTTTTTTTTTACAAATAAAAAGGGTTGTATGAAGCATCACCTTACTCATAATGCTTTCCTCGTGCTTACCTCTCATTTCCTAGACAAGATTAATCTGTGAAAATAAACACAGGAAAACAAATGTCAGGTAAATCTTTAACCTATATTGGGATTGTGAAAATGCGATGTTTGAAACACAATGCGCAATGCCCTGATTTCTTTTATAAGCAAAGGCTATTTGATGTAACAAAACACTCTCAAATTTATTACTCTCTCTTTTTGTCAGTTTACTGCTCTGTGTGTGTGTTGTGTGTGTGTGTGTGTGTGTGTGTGTGTGTGTTTTGTTGTGTGTGTGTGTGTGTGTGTGTGTCTCTGTGATAATAGGATGTTATTCCCATTATAGATCACAATGAGGATTTGTTTGTACTTTGATGTATATGTATATAAAAACAAAGCCAAACAAACAAAATCTAAGTATATATTTATCTAGTGTCTTCAACATAATAAAGAACATCACCTTGCCTTACTTTTGTCGCTGGCTTTAAATTGTGCTCGATATGACGGTAACTCTGTCTGTCTGTCTGTCTGTCTGTCTGTCTGTCTGTCTGTCTCTGTCTGTCTGTCTGTCTGTCTGTCTGTTTGTCTGTCTGTCTCTATCAGAGACTGTCTCTCTCCCTGTCTGTCTGTCTGTCTGTCTGTCTGTCTGTCTGTCTCTCTCTTTCTCTCTCTCCCTCTCTCTCTCTTTAAAAAGGGTATTAATACTTTATCTATTTTCTATATATTTTGAAAACACTTTGTTTAATGTCAGGTAGCGTTAGGAAGACACAAAGCAGCGCAACAATCAAAGCACATTATTTGTCAATGACTGTAACCCATGTTTGAACATGTTTGAACATTACTATAGTTTTTATATGGTGTGTGTGTGTGTAGAGTGTAAGGAGGGGGGGGGGGGGGGGGTAAATACTGAAACTAAATTGCCCACCATGTCAAACATTTTGAGCGGGAAAACAGAGTAAAAATTCAAAAGGGAAAAAAGTGCAAACAGAAAAACTCAACAACAATGCGAGTTGCAAGAAAAATCAAGTAAAATACCGAGAATAAAACAATATTTATTTATTTATTCTTTTATATCGAATACGATCAACAAGCAAAGTAAGCAAAAGTAAACAAGTACATACAACAACTACGTCAACTATGAACAATAATAAGATGAAGAATAGCACCAAGAGCAGAAATTACAACAACAGTGTATAAAAAGGTAAGTACATGTGTCCCAAAATCTATAAAATTTTATGGTCGTAGGTGGGCGAGGCATCAGAGACTTCAGCTTCTCGAGAGGCCTGCACATTGAGGGCAGTGCCCATCTCTTTTCCCTCGCTGCTGTACCTTCCCTGGCCCTAAAGAGGACAGGTACCCATTTACGAGGCGCGCAAATGATCACCCATCCACTTGGTAACTACACTCAACGCTACTTAACCTAATCTGGGAGAAAGCGAGTGCTCTGACCACTAAGCGATCCCGATACGACAGTGTCTATCAACAATTTGATAAAAAGGGCAAAGAATGGCACTACACTCTGAAACTGGAGCAGTACAGACAATTCAGTTAGATAAAGCAGACACTGCAGAAAAGACAAACGAGAAAACTTCAACAACAAAACAGAGATAGACAACACAAAAGTTCAATAGTATTTTTTTTTCAAAATGCATTACATTTCAAAGAATAAATAAAGGCAATGTATAGAGCATTGAAATTCGTCACACTCCTAAGTGTGAACACATTGTATAGTAGGCATCAGTCAGTCTCGGAAGACTATCGAGTTGCGCTCTAGGCTCTAGAACGCAAAGGTTGGGTATAATTGCCAAACTGTTACCCATGCAGCAGACCCCCTCCCCCCTACTCTCCATGTCGCTCGAATGGTCCATTGGAAAGGCAATAGCCGATACGAATGGTTCCAGTGCCGTCGCAGGAGCCACCAGAAGGTTGTCATATAGGCCTACAGCCCCAGAGACCACAACAGAAAAATGAATTGTATAGATGGTGCTGGAAATGGGAAGGGAACATAAAAGTAAAGGTAAAGGCGTCCCAAAACCTATGTGGTCGTAGAGGAGCGAGGCGTCAAAGACCCCAGATTCTCTAGGGGCCAGCATGTTGAGGGCGGCGCCCATCTCCTCTCCCTTGCTGCTTTACCTTACCTGACCCTAAAAAAGACAGGTACCCATTTACAGCTGGGAGAACTGGGGGACTAAACTGAAGCCAAGACCGTAAACGTCAGGTGTATCCCTCCTGTACAAACAGTTGCATGGCACAATACCACCAGGTACATAGTAGTAGTAAAGACTAAAACTTAGGTACACATTAGCATGGTATTATACGTTTATATTTCTTTCTTTTTTTGCCTGAACATCTTTGACCGCCAGTGCTTGTAGTAAGGTTATTTTTTGGGGGGGAGCATCGACATATCGACATATACAAAGAACTACAAAAACAAACGAACGAAAACTTCGAAATGTCTGACCCACAATCCAGCAGCCTCTGTGGTCCCTCAAAGAGATTAGAACTCAAACGCATATCATTTGTGACTGCCGCACTCCTGCAAACAGCGGGGATGATCTGTGCAAAATAGCGACCAAACATAAAAAGGAGCCGTCACATTTTTGCCATCTCTACTCCAGGGAACAAGCTTTTAGTGTGAAGTTTCCCTTTCACACGCGAACAACCTTTGCAAACAGTCAGTTCGTGCAAATTTGTCAGCCATGTTGGAATTTGTTGGGAACTTAAAAAAAAAAACCCAAAACGTTTGATCTTTCAAAGCCTGCTGTTTACGAAGAAATAAGGGCCTTATGCGTTAAGACACACAGATGGATGGGAGAGTAAAAAAAAAAAGGTTTTGTCCAGGTGAAAGATGTTGTTGTTATGGTTGAAGGTTTTTCAAGTTGGCTTTTCTGGTGTGGATATGGTTACTTTGACATGGCTTGACAGCTTTGGCATTTACCGTTTGGGGAGTTTTATGACCTTCCAAGCTGTCGCTTTTAGCCTCTGAGTGTGTCGCTCTGTTCCCTTCTGCTCGGATCTCTATTTTGGTCTTATATATAGACATACACAGATAGACAGACAGACAGACAGACACACACACACAATCACACAATCACACTCACTCACTCACTCACTCACTCACTCACTCACTCACTCACTCACTCACACAGAGGAAAAATCGGGGAGTTGGAGTCCCAGAGCGGCTCGGGGCTGTAGGTATATGGCAACGTTCTGGTGGCTCCTGCGACGGTACTGGAACCATTCGTATCGGTCATTGCCTTTCCAATGGATCATTCCAGTGCCGTGGAGAGGGGGGGTCTGCTGCATGGGTAACAGCTTGCCCTCCATACATACTTGCCCAGGCTTTGCGCTCAAAAGACTAGAGCGCAACTCCATAGTCTTCCGAGACTGATGGGAGCCTACTACTACTGCTGCATACACACGGGGACCGGATGAAAAAAAGCACATGATTGCTTATTCTGTTATCCTCGATATAAAAGAATAAACAAATTATCCTCGATATAAAAGAATAAACAAACAAACACACACACACACACACACACACACACACACACACACACACACACACACACACACACACACACACACACACACACACACACACACACACACACACACACACACACACACACACACTGTTTGACTGATTGTTTGTGTTCCTCTGTTCCTCCATTCCTCCTTGATACCCCCTTTCCCCGGTCCTTTTCAGTCGGTTTTATCTTAAATTTTATTTTATTTTATTTGTATTTTGGTTGTTGTTGTGTTGTTGGTATAGGTGGTGATGGGTGATTATCATGTTGTAAAATTGTATCATTGTCATTACGGGTGATTTGTCGGTTTGAAGTTTTTGGTTGGTTTGAGTGTTATGGATTGGATATAACTTTGTTTAAGTGGTCTTTTTAGGGTTTAAAAAAATTGGTTTGTTTTGTTTGAATTTTTTTGCTAGGTAGATGGCTTTATGAAAAAAAAGCAAATTTATTATTTACTTAATTTACCACCTGGAAATAAAACTTTGACTTAACACAAACACACACAGCGTCTTTCTCCACCCTGTATTATTTCAGTCTTTTGATAAGCTTTATTCAATACAAGTCATGAAACTCTACTGATATGGGTTTCTTTTTTCTGAAATGAATCCTGTACGACAATGTTGAGAATTGTTGTGCCAAGTTTGTGGGCTGACTTACACGCATGTATTGTTTTTTTCTGTCCTGAGCTGACCTCTGCACTGTGTCCTTAAGGACTCTGATTGAGGACTTCAGCACTGAAGCGATGCTTCTGTGTAAGCTACAACCTCAGGGACCCTTTCCCTCTCCAATTCATAGAATGAATGTTGAGCGTGCTGGAATCATTATATCATCAGCGGCTATATCTTTTTTATGTATCATTTATTCGTTTTTTATCGAGGATAATGGGATAGATAAGCACTCATGTGTTTTTTTTTACGTCCAGTCCCCATGTGTATTCAGTTTTGTAAATGTCATCTATTCCGACCGGCACACAAGTGCCTACTCTTACGAAAAGCAGAACAGGATTTAATGTGTGCGCAAGAGGTTCTGCGTGCTTCCGCACTCGGGGCCTCGGTTTATAGTCTCATCCGAAGGACTTTAGGGTACACAAAACTTTGGTGTCATAGTCCATTAGATTTTCGTTTTTGTTCTTTTGTTTAAAATTGGTACATTTTAAAAAATATCATATACCACATTCAGTCACAGCAGATTTGTCTGTGAAATTCGGGTTGCTCTATCTCTCTCCGGGATGAGCAAGTTACCACAAGAATAACACTGCTTTTCTAATTTATTTTGTTTCCTGTCTGCTCCTACATTAATTTGTTCCCTACAAAAGCGGGTTTTTTTCTGTATGAATTCGCTAAGTACATCTTTCTTATTGCCCAGTTTATCTTGGAACGTGTAAGCATGCAAACTTATGAATAAAAAAAAACCGTATGTATAAAAGCTCTTTCATTACCGTGAGTTCTTTTGCAGTACACATGGAACCAAAATCTATAATCTAATACAAAGGACATTTTTGGGATCTAAAGGAGCAACAATTCTTACTCCACAAGAAAAAGTTTCGCATACTTACACCACAGCACAGACATAAACTTCTGTCTGCATTACCCACTTGACACTTCAGGCACTTGGCGTTTCCACCTTCATATGGCATTAGGAGAGAGACTATGAAACAAGTTGTCACTTAGCCTGTAGGGCTTAGTTTCTTTTCTGAATTTTGGCCTTCAGAGTACCGACTACGAGAGATGGAAGCTGGATGGAAGCCATTTCTGATGGTTTTTCCTGCTGAGTTGTGTAGAACTCCATGTCTGCTTGCAATTTCCACCAACGTAATATATATAGATAGATAGATAGATAGATAGATAGATAGATAGATAGATAGATATAGATTAGATAGATAGATAGATAGATATAGATATATATGTGTATATTTGTATATATATATATATATATATATATATATATATATATATACATATATATCATATCCAGTGTGGTGTGCGTGTGTGTATCTGTTTTTGTTTGCGTGCGTGCGTGTGTGTGCGTGAGTACGTGCGTGCGCGTGTGTTTGTTTGTTTGTTTGTTTGCTTGTGTGAGTGTATGTGTGTGTGTGTGTGTGTGTGTGTGTGTGTGTGTCTGTGTGTCTGTGTGTCTGTGTGTGTGTGTGTGTGTGTGTCTGTGTCTGTCTGTCTATCTGTATGTGTGTGTATGACAGGCACGGACTAACAGAACGACAAAAAAGACACGTACTAAGTATGTCTACAGAAACAACCTCCAGCACTTAGAGAAAAAAATAGCAAAAGAAAAAAAACCTCTTTGCTCACTCACTCAAAGCTTTTCCTAACCAGTGGTGCAAGCGACATCACAGACTGGACAGTTCAATTTTCCTATCAACTGCTTCACTGGGTAAGCTAGTGTCCTCAATATAAAACAAAAATAGAAACCCACCGGCCTTCCCCACCCAAAAAAAAAACCCCAACCCAACCCCAACTGCCAAGCAATTTGTCTCGAGCAGATACGATTTTACTTTTATTTGGCTTCCAGTCTGAGCAGCCATTTAAATCTCCTGATGTCACTCTGACTGGAAACCAACAGGGCCCACAACTGGAGATGGTGTGGCCACACCTGCACAGAGCAAAGAAAAAGATAAAGTCGTAAGAACAGAAAAAAACATTTGTTAAATGGTTGTATTTAGAACTGGATAACGTACATAAATTTGTTCTATCTGTCTGTCTGTCTGTTTGTGTGTCTGTGTGTCTGTGTTTCTGTCTGTCTGTCTGTCTCGCTCTCGCTCTGTCTGTATGTCTGTATGTCTGTCTGCCTGTCTCTGTCTCTGTTCTCTCTGTCTCTCTGTCTCTCTGTCTCTGTCTGTCTGTCTGTCTGTCTGTCTGTCTGTCTGTCTGTCTGTCTGTCTGTCTGTCTGTCTGTCTGTCTGTCTGTCTCTCTCTCTCCTCTCTCTCTCTCTCTCTCTCTCTCTCTCTCTCTCTCTCTCTCTCTCTCTCTCTCTCAAAAGCGTTCAGTCAAAGCAATGTCATTTCAGACAATATCTATTTAATGTAACAAGCAATATATTGAATATTTGTATCATTTCCTCACGGTCCTGTCCGAAATTTGTTATTTTTTGCAAAAATAAAAATTGCCACCATATTACTACCATTTCCTAAACGTTACAGTTACAATGTAACAAATCGACACAAAAGTAAGTTTTTAAAATGTTTGTGCAAATCATATAATATATATATATATATATATATATATATATATATATATATATATATATATATATATATATATATATATATATATATATATATATTACATATTACATGTACACCGTACATCTTTGCCTCTATTCACATTACACCGTCAATACTGAACATCGTCACTTCCGTTATCCTGATCTTTTTTTATATAGTTTTTTTTGTCTTTCTCTGATTCCTCTATTTCTCTCTTTCGTGTTTTTCTCTCTTTCTTTTTTCTCTCTATCTTCTTTTTTCTCTCTATCTTCAATTTCTCTCTTACTTCTTTTTCCGTCTTTCTTGTTTTTCTCTCTTTTCTTTTTTCTCTCTTTTCTTTTTCTCTCTTTTCTTTTTTTCTCTCTTTTCTTTTTTTCTCTCTTTTCTTTTTTCTCTCTATCACTTTTTTCTCTCTATCTTCTTTTTCTCTCTATCTTCTTTTTCTCTCTTTCTTCTTCTTTTCCTCTCTTTCAAATTTGGACAGTTCAATTTGGTGGAGCCCTTCCCTCTCCAAGTTACAGTTGGCATGTTGGTGATGATTGTATCATCTGTACCACTAGCAGTGGCATTCTTATGTACAGAAACAGGCTTTTCTTTTCGTAAGTATTGGTTGAAGATGCCATGGCTGCATTAGAACACAAGCCACCCTCAATTTGTAGATTTAATCAAAGGACATGCATAGGAATGGAGTGAGGTCTCATGTTAAATCCAAGGCCAAATCATTTCAAAAAGACTTCACACAGCAACAACATCAACTGACGCCTTGACCTTTGTGATATTACTAGTGTGACACTTTAAACAATTTGGACTTTCTGATTTCTGTGTAGCCTACACAAAAGTGGTAGAGTAAAAAACAAACTGTCACTTGGTGTATAGAAGCTGGTTTCTTTACTTCTGCGTAAACGTTGAGCATGCCTTGAGAAATATAAGCTGGATGGCATCCATCCAGACAGAAACAGACTGACAGACAAACTGACCTTAGAACAATAAAAAGCAGAAACTCCTAAGCACAACATTACAAAAAGATGTAACACATGTACTAGGTATATTATCAAACACAACAGAAAAAAGCAGCTCTTCAGACTGATGCGGCAAAAGGAAACGTACTTTGCCCATTTCAGCTTTCTCAAACCCGCTGGCTCAAGCATGCAATCACTGATTGCGACAGTTCCATTTCCCTATCAGCTGCTTCACTGAGTAAGCCAGAGTGAACAATAAAAAAAAGATTAAGGAGAAACACGCCTCCCCCCGAAAAAAACCCCAGCAGCCGAGCAATCTATCCCCAACAGATAAGATTTTATTTTCCCTGGCTTCCATTCTGAGCAGCAATTTGAATCTGGTGATGTCCCCCTTACTGGAAACAAAAAGACCCGCAACTCGAGTTCTTGCGGCTAAATGTGCATAGAGCTTACTAGAGGGTGATGTCATAAGAACAAAACAGAAAGTTGAACCGTTGTTTAAAAGAACTGTATTTTAAAAAATCTAGGCAATGTACATGCCTCTCATTCTGACACAACCTCTGCCTCTCTATCGTTCTCTGTGAATATTATTTCTCACGCCGTGTTGCTGTATCTCTCTGTCTGTCTCGTTCTTTCTGTGTTCTTCTCTGTTTCTTTGTCTATAGGATTGTC
>CM060321.1:4604440-4606940 GCA_030674155.1 Stramonita haemastoma | reverse complement strand
ATTGAATAAATAAGTAGTCTGTGTTTGGAATAATGAATAAAATTATTGATATCACCACCTTACCTCACTTATACCATAGTCTAGTTGACCGTTTGGACACCACTGAAGATTTTGCACTCAGCTTCCTCCTAATCATGATAAGTTGCAAAATGTTCCTGTGTATTTCTCTCTCTCGTTCTCTTTATTGAATTTATCATATTAGTTCTGTCAGCTACTTTTTTTTAAAGATGTAAGTAAAGTCTATCAAACTACCTTTTAAAGCATGAAGTTCGGGATTTTCTGTAAACATGATCAAAACCACATCATACAGAAGAGCAGCTGCTAAAAGAGCTTATTCAGCTTCTGTGAAAATGCCAGGACTCATTTACAGACTAAGTCTTGCTGCCAACGTGACAAATGGTCTCGACTGTAACATTAGTTGGGTTGCAATCTTTTTAAACAATTTGATCACACACACACACACACACACATACACACACACACACACACACACACACACACACACAACACACACACACACACACACACACACACAAACAAACACACACACACACATATTCACACACGTGTGTCGCGCGCACACACACACACACACACAACACACACACACACACACACACACACACACACACACACACACACACACACACACACACACACACACACACACACACACACACACACACACACACACACACACACACACACACACACACAAACAAACAACATACAAACACCCCCCTCCCACATACACACACAATATTTCAGCCGAGTGCATAATATGCATATTATGCCCGTGAACATGATGTCACCAGGACATTCACGTACACCATCTTCAGCAGCTGCTCATCACAGACAGGAAACGAAGCCTGCAGGACACAGAAACCTTGTTTCTCTCTCTGATCCCTGTCTGTCTGTCTGTCTGTCTGTCTGTCTGTCTGTCTGAACTATCAGAGACATTGCAACATACATTCACATATAACATAAACTTCATTTCCGCTTTTGCTGTCCTTCATTTCCTGTTGTTTGCCTCCTTTGCCCTCTTCACTTTTTTTCTACAGGAGAAATAGGGTTATTTGTTTGTTCTTTTTTTAAAATGTGTTTTTGAGTTTCTTTTGTTTTGTCTTGTTTTTGTGTTGTTTTTGTTTGTTTGTTCTTGTTGTTAGAGGGGAGTGGGAGTGGGTAGGTTATTGATGAAAGTGGATACCTAAAGACATATGTGTGTGTATGCGTGTGTGTGTATGTGTGTTTGTGTTTGTGTGTGTGTTTGTGTTTGTGTGTGTGTTGTATGTGTGTGTGCACTCGTATGTATGTGTGTGTGTGTACGCGCGCGCGCGCGTTTGTATACGTGTAGTATTTATTTGTTTGTTTTCTTATTTATTTTCTTAATCATTCATTTTGAGGATAACGCAATAAGCACCCGTGTACCTTTAATAGCCAGTCCCCGTGCGTATGCAGAGAAATCAGTCTCTGCCTCTGTCTCTGGCTGACCAATCCTTATCTGTGGAACAAAAACCTTGCGGATAAAGAAATGCTCCCAGCAGACAAGATAGGGAGACAGTCTCTTTCTTCTCTTCACACTTAGGACAGGGGACAGACAAGTTGTTGCAGTGAAAAGAAACAAAAACTGAACCCAGAAGAAGATTATGTGGTGTGGTGTGGAAAAGCTTGTTGCTGGCGAGACGGGGAGGGGGGGGGGGGGGGGGGCGTGGGGGGGAGGAAGTCTGGGGAAGAGTAACGATAACAGTGTGGTTGTGGCATAGATATGAATGGAAGGATCGTGTTTTACCTAGGGGCTTGTTTGTACTTCACAGGGGGATCAATTCAGCGTACAACAACAGCCCTATCTTACAGGACAATATCCTTTAGCGGTGCATGTATACCTTCTGTTAAAGTGGACCTACAGACAAACGATAAAATAGCACCTGATACAAGATATGATAAGTTGCACCACTGTCCATATCCATATAGGAATGAAACTGTCGTTCTTGCATGAAACTCTACAGGGAAGGGAGATAAAGATGCAGACAGAGAAAGCGTTAAGAAAGCAACATTAGAGAGAGAATTAGTCTTGAGTGGAACTGTATTCTACGGAAAACTGAGAAACACAAGTTGTGGAGGAAGCTGGTTGTAAAATTTTCAGTGGTCTACTTGAATACGGGATATATGAAGGTTAAAAGTTAAAATGGATTCAAAGTTGTGTACCTGCAGTCGTAGTTCATGGGATATCTCATGTTCTCATGTTCATGACATCAATTAATTTTCGTCAGATGTTGATCACTGTAAATCAGATCACACTATTATCGCACGTATTTAGCTAGATGTGTACTGTACTGCACACTCCATGAAGATCCTTTTTAGAAATGTTATACGGACACCATTTTTAACTTCCTGGGAGAATCTGTCCTTTTCCGTCTGACATGAGTGGAAGTGGTACAGTTGGTCTTTGACCATTATGGTTGACCAGGGTGTCGATACAAGCAAGGACAGTAAAACTGGT
>CM060321.1:4594440-4599440 GCA_030674155.1 Stramonita haemastoma | reverse complement strand
ACAGTATGACAATGATATGCCAAAAGTTGTCTTTATTCATACACACACACACACATTAGGAAAGAAAAAAAAGCAACAACTTTACCATTGCACATAAACATAGCAGTTTGTATGCATTTCACAAAACAAACACATATACTTGCTTAAGAATAAACACATAATTATGCTCTTTGCATTGATACAAAGACAGATTTGGAAGGCCATTTTCATACAAGTCGGTTACAGTTTTGTTTGTTGTTTCTTTGTTTTGTTTCTTTTTTTTCTTCTTTTTATTTTCTGGGCAATATCGGGTGCACTTTTCAATTTGTGGGCTGTGAGTTGTGAGGGAAATAGAGAGGAGAACAGAATCGGCGAATGTGTAAACAACTGGTTTGAGTTTCCTTAATTGATAAGGGCTCAAGGCTTTCATTGATTCTACTGCTCTCTGTCTCTCTGTCTCTGTCTGTCACTCTCTCTCACCCTTCCCACCACCCATCTCTCTCTCTCTCTCTCTCTCTCTCTCTCTCTCTCTCTCTCTCTCTCTCTCTCTCTCTCTCTCTCTCTCTCTCTCTCTCTCTCTCTCTCTCTCTCTCTCCTCTCTCTCTCTCTCTCTCTCTCTCTCTCTAGGGGACGGATAGCCTAGTGGTCAGAACATTGCGCTGGTAATTTGACGACCCAGGTTCAAGTCCGGTGGAGGAGATTTTTCTCTTGGAGTTAACGTCAGTGCTGACTCCACTCTCCCCAAAAGTCCTTCGGATGAAACTTTAAACCGAGGCCCCGTGTGCGAACGCACGCAGAACATCTTGCGCACACGTTAAATCGAGTTCCGCTTTTCGTAAGAGTAGGCCATCGTGTGCCGGTGGGAACAGATGACATTATAAAACTGCATACACACGGGACTGGATGTAAAAAAACACAAGAGTGCGTATCCCATTATCCTTGATATAAAAGAATAAATCAAATCAAATCAAATCAGATCTCTCTCTCTCTCTCTCTCTCTCTCTCTCTCTCTCTCTCCTCTCTCTCTCTCTCTCTCTCTCTCTCTCTCTCTCTCTCTCTCTCTCTCTCTCTCTCTCTCTCTCTCTCTCTCTCTCTCTCTCTCTCTCTCTCTCTCTCTCCTCCCTCCCTCTCTTCCTCTCCTCCCTCCCTCCCCCTCTCTCTCTCTCTTTCTCTCTCCCTCTCTCTGTCCTCTCCCTCTCTTGTCCCTCCCTCCCTCCCTCCCTCCCTCCCCCCCTCTCTTTCTCTATGTCTGTCTTTGATAAACAACATATCTCCATTCTGAATTATTCTCATGTTACTTCACTTGCCTGAAGCAGGTGTGTATGTGTACGTGTGGGCAGGCTGCAGTATCACAGTAAATAATGTCCCTGCTAAACAAACTGTCAGTGTAGGGCAGTGGAGACTGCATATAACTGTAAGGATGGACAGTGATGGGTTCCAATCCCATCAGAGGAAAAGACATTTCTAGTGCTGAAGTTGGTTCCTGACATAAGTGGATGTGTTATGAGTTCAATAAAGAAATTTAGGATCATGCAGCTATACATAAATTAATACTTTATGAATGAAGTTTTTTTTTTTAATGCTTATATTAGGTGGTTAGCAGTTGCGATACCTTTACTTCTCTGGATTTATTCATTCATGCATTCGTTCATATTGTTTATAACCCAGCTAGCCACAAAGATATTAGATACACACACAACCATACAAAGAAACAAATACACACACAAATGCACATACACCCACACTCTCCCATGCGTGCATGCGCACACACACACACATACATACACTCACAAACACACACAAACGCACACACACACATACACACAAACACAGACATTTTCCAGTAAATATCTCCTCAAAACAAGAAACAAACAAAACAAACCAAAAGATCAAGGACAGGACACACAGAAACATGCAACCATTCTACCACAAAAGTGAAGGAAAACAGCAATGAAAGTTACAACCAGGAAATGAAGGCCAGGAGAAACAGAAATAAAGTTTACAAGGTGTGTGTTTGTGGACGTATGTTGCAATGTCTCTGATAGTTCAGACAGACAGACATACAGACAGACAGACAGACAGACAGACAGACAGACAGACAGACAGACAGACAGACAGACAGACAGACAGACAGACAGGGATCAGAGAGAAACAAGGTTTCTGTGTCCTGCAGGCTTCGTTTCCTGTCTGTGATGAGCAGCTGCTGAAGATGGGCACGTGGAGACAGCACTGCTGACATCGGGTTTTCAGGTAGATGCACTTGGCTGACAGTGTGTGTGAAAGCTAGGGTCTTCTTGTGCGTTTGTGTATGTGTTTTTATTTTTATTTATTTATTGATTGATTTATTGATTGATGGATTGATTGATTTTATTCTTTTGTATCGAGGATAATGGAATAAGCACTCATGTGCTTTTTTACATCCAGTTCCAGTGTGTATGCAGTTTTGTAAATCTTGTCATCTGTTTCCAGGTGCGCACCCAGGGCGGCTCCGGGCTGTAGGCTATATGACAACGTTCTGGCGGCTCCTGCGACGGTACTGGAACCATTCGTATCGGTCATTGCCTTTCCAATGGATCATTCCAGTGGCGTGGAGAGGGGGGGTCTGCTGCATGGGTAACAGTTTGCCATCCATACTTACCTACCCAAGCTTTGCGCTCTTAAGACTAGAGTGCAACTCCATAGTAGTCCGAGACTGGTGGGAGTGCCTACTACTACTACATCTGTTCCCACCGGCAAACGATGGCCTACTCTTACGAAAAGCGGAACAGCATTTAACGTGTGCGCAAGATGTTTTGCGTGCGTTCGCACACGGGACCTCGGTTTATAATCTCATCTGAAGGACTTTGGGGGGAGTGGAGTCAGCACTGATGTTAACTCCAGAGGAAAAATCCCCTCGAACGGGAATGGAACCCAGGTTGTCAAATTGCGAGCACAATGTTCTGACCACTAGGCTATCCCGTCTCCCCTCTTTACATTTCGTTGTGTGTGTGTGTGTGTGTGTGTGTGTGTGTGTGTGTGTGTGTGTGTGTGTTGTGTGTGTGTGTGTGTGTGTGTGTGTGTGTTGTGTGTGTGTGTGTGTGTGTGTGCGTTGTGTGTGTATGTGTATGTGTGTGTGTGTGTGTGTTTGCTTGTGTAAGCATGTGTGTGTATGTGTGTGTGTGTATGTGTGTGTGTTTGTGCGTGCACGCGTTTGTGTTTGTTGGGGGGGGGGTGTATGTGTCGGGGGGGGGGGGGGAGGGGTTGGATGTGGATTTGTGTGTGTGTGTGGGGGGGGTTGTCTTATCAGCCTGCTTGCTCCTCTGTTTGGGAATATGTCTATTTCTTCATTGTTCTTTTTTTGTTACTTTTCTGTCTGGGTACCCAATAACCCACCACTCTACTGGCTACATTAAATGCACACGTATCCACCTACTTGTCTCTATGTAGGTATCTACACGCTTACCTATCTCTTTACAGAACAGCGTGTCTTCTTATCAACAGTTTTTCATGTTATCTAAAATCGTCTACTTCTGTAGTTGTGTCTGCAGAAGTGCTACTCTGTCTTGTTTCCCTGTCTGACAAATCTCTCTGTCTGGACTAAGAGCCCCCTGGGGAAAAAGAAATCCTCACCCAGACAAGAGAAGGAGAAAAGAGAGAGAGAGAACTCAACCTTACAACACAAAGGATGTGGCACAGGGGTCTCTAAGAAAGTAAAAAAAAAAAGGATTTGAAGAAGGGGAGATGATGGTGTGTAATGGAAAGTTGTGTTGCTGAGGGAGAGAGAAGAAAAGGGAAAGATAACAATATGGAGAGAGAGAATTCAACCTTACAACACTAAGAACGTCGCATGGGGTCTCTAAGAAAGAAAAAAAAGGTTTTGAAGGAAAGGAGATGGTGTGTAATGGCAAGATGTGCTGCTGAGGGAGAGAGTAGAACGGGGAAGATAACAATATGGTAAAGACGTGATGGCGAATGAAATCCTTGTATATTGTTTGGAGCTTACACTGTTAATTTTGTTTCACAATGTTAGCTTGCTTGCTTTGTCAAGGTGGAAGCATTGTTTTGTGCTATGTGTCTTTCTACTCTTTAAAGTAGACCTACACCTGTTGTAATTGGCAACATTCTGGTGGCTCATGCTACAGTACTGGAACCATTTGTATAGGTCATTGCCTTTCCAATGGATCAGCCCAATGGTATGGAGAGGGTGGTCTGCTGCATGGGTAACAGTTTGCCCTCCATATTTACTTACCCAGGCTTTGTGCTCTAAAGACTAGAGCGCAACCCCATAGTCTTCCGAGACTGATGGGTGCCTACTACTACACCTGCTAGTTAAGATGCTGCTAGATAATAATTATGAAACAAAACAAACAGTGATTGTTGTCTTATGTACGATTAGACCCAAACAATCGGAATAAATTTGTGTTTTGTTTCCAATAACTGAATATGGAAACCTTTTGTTGTTGGTGTTTTATTGTTAGAGAGAATGCGCTTTTAAGCGTGTTAAAACTAGTTTCAGGCTGAATGAGTTGAATAAAGTTATGATTAAGTTATGTTGGAAACTTCTGTTTTTTATCAACAAACAAACAGCACACATATATACATGTACACACACACAGGCGTGCGCACACACACACACACACACACACACACACACACACACACACACACACACACACACACACACATGAGTGGTTATCCCATTATTCTCGATAAAAAAAACACACACAACACACACACACACACACGCGCGCGCGCACCCACGCACGCACAGCCGTGCGCAAAGAAAGAGCGTAAAAGCAGTTTTACCTATTGAAATAGAATTTGCAGTTTGCATGCATTTCAATTAAAGAGAAAAACAGGCATACACTGGCTTTAGAGCAGGCACATAATGTGTTCCCTGAAGCCCAGACTGATTCTGAAAGTCATTTGCATAGAAGCTGGTTTTACACAGCAGTTGTTTGTCTGTCTGTTTGTTTGTTTGTTATTTTGTTTTTCTTATGTCATGAGGGATATCAGGTACAATTGCCAATTTGAAATCTAAA
>CM060321.1:4573828-4576328 GCA_030674155.1 Stramonita haemastoma | reverse complement strand
AAAAGCCCCCCCAAAGAAAAGCAAGAAACAAACAATAATAAACAAAAAAAAACAAGTTCTCTGTGATCTTGCATGCAAATGAGGTTAGCAAAAGACCTTGTTTGGCTGTCAATAAAAACAGTGTCAATTTATCAATTTAAGCTTCTTTTTTTGAGTGTATTATTTCGTTTTTTCGTTTTCTTTCAAGTCTCATAATTTCATTGAAAAACGAAACAAAGACAACAGATGAAATAAGCTGGTGCACGTTTGGGTGTGAGTTTACATTTGTGTGTGCTGCGTACATCATTTTGGGCTACTCCCCTGAGGCAAAGTTCAAGTTAGGATGTCACATACATGTGGGTTTTTTTTGTTGTTGTGGTTTTTTGCGTCTGTAAGACACAAAACGTGAGAAAGTGCACTATGCAAAAAAAGTGAACAAATGCACCATGCAAAAATGTGGAAAAAGTACACTATGCAAAAATGTGAGAAAGTACACTATGGAAAATGTGAAAAAGTACACTATGCAAAAATGTGAGAAAGTGCACTATGCAAAAATGTGAAAAAAACACTGCACTATGCAAAAATGTGAAAAAATACGCTATGCAAAATGTGAGAAAGTGTACTGTGCAAAACTTGTGAAAAAGTGCACCATGCAAAGAATTGAGGAAGTGCACTATGCACAAATGTGAGAAAATACACTGCACGATGCAAAAATGTCAGAAAGTGCACAATGTAAAAATGTCAGAAAGTGCACTATGCAAAAATGTGAAAACATGCACTGTACAAAAAACGAAAAAGTGTACTATACAAAAATGTAAGAACGTGCACTATACACAAATGTGAGAAAGCACACTATGCAAAAATGTGAAAAAGTGCAGTGTGCAAAGATGTGAGAAATTGCATTATGCAAAGATACGAAGAATGCACTATGCAAAAAATTGAAAAGTGCACTATGCAAAACTGTGAGAAAGTGCGCTATGCAAAACTGTGAGAAAGTGCGCAATGCAAAAATGTGAGAAAGTGCACTACACACAAAGATTGCTGTATTTAAGGATGTCACAGAGATGCATGGTCTGGATCAATGGAACATATTCTGGGTGACCACCAAGGTGTTAAGCTGGGGAACGCACAACAACAAACCACCTTTGGACAATTAGCGTGAAAACATGCTTTCTTCTATTTCCTGTTAGATCTGCACATAATGAACGGATTTTCCTTTGCCTTCTTCTGTTAACTTTCAGGAGTAAATAATCATTAAAGCCATTGCTGTCTCTAATCTTGGATACAGGGATCCATGTATGTAAGTCACGTGTGTGTATGTGTGTGAGTGTGCGTGCGTGTGTGTGTGTGTGTGTGTGTGTGTGTGTGTGTGTGTGTGTGTGTGTGTGGTGTGTGTGTTTGTGTGTGCTGTGTGTGTGTGTGTGTGTGTGTGTGTGTGTGTTTATGTGTGCGTTTATATGTGTGTGCATGTATCTGTGCGTCTATGTATATGTGTTTGTGCGTGCGTGTGTGTGCGCGTGCGCGTGTGTGTATGCATGTGTGTGTACGTGTGTGTATGTGTGTGTATGTGTGTGTGTGCGTGTGCGTATGCGCGCATGTGTGTGTGATCGCAGTTTCTATTCCTATCTTTCTTGTTATCTGTGGTTGAATTTTGGTTTCATCGTCATTGTTGATTTCAGTAGGTCGTCACATATGTTATTATGTCTTTACCCTCTTGACTATCTCTTGGCAAACTGATGTACACATTTTCTCTGATAATCTTGTACATTACATAATTATGAAAATGTATATATATTAAAAAAAAAATATATATATATCTATATATATATCTATATACATATATAGATATATATCTATATATATATATATCTATATATATATATATATATATATATATATATAATATATATATATATATATATATATGTATGTATATATGATTTTACGTGTGCGTAACTAAACAAACAAGTGAGCTTTTTATCAATGAAGCAAATAAAAGAAACAAACAAATGAACGGACAAGCAAACAAACAAACGAACAAGCAAGCAAACAAAAAACAAACAAACAAATAAAGACACGTACAAACAAACAAGCAATACTGAGAAGAGAACAAATATTCTTTGAACTTTTATAAGCCACGTGCAGCGCAATCCGATTGTACTCTCTCTGTCTCTGTCTCTCTCTCTGTTTCTGTCTCTCTCCCTCTCTCTCTCTTTTCTTTCTTTTTTTTGGGGGAGGGGGTAGGGCTGCTATTCCCTAATCAGGGCAAGGGTGTATGCTTACTCTGTTACCCTTAGAAAATAAAGATCATTCACTCATTCATTCATTCATTCATTCATTCATACATTAATTCATTCATTCATTCATTCATTCATTCATTCATTCATTCATTCATTCATTCATTCTCTCTCTCTCTCTCTCTGTCTCTCTGTCTCTCTCTCTCTCTCTGTCTCTCTGTCTCTCTGTCTCTCTCTCTCTCTCTGTCTCTCTGTCTCTCTGTCTCTCTCTCTCTCTCTGTCTC
>CM060321.1:4543828-4558828 GCA_030674155.1 Stramonita haemastoma | reverse complement strand
GACCAAACTGGTGAAGTGTTAGGGTTTGCGGCATGGGGCAAGAACTAGGGTTAGAGTTGAGTGTGAACAGCTCCAGGGAACAGCACTACAGGGGGCAAAAGGAGTATCGGGAAAAGTACTGCTCTTTCTTCAAACATCCTGCATTCGGTTTGTGCATCATTTTCTCTCTTAAGCTGATCTCCGCAAAATCGGGGTAAAATAATTTGTTTCTGTAAAAAAAAACCGATGCTACACCAGTAATGACTATGGCAAAATTTTGCAACAGGGCAAAATCTTTAATCTGACTGTACATATCTAGGAGTTTTCGTTACATTTCTGATTTGCGCGAGTACTTTTGATTGGAAATTAGATTGAGAATTTTCTGCATTTTTGGCGCCAAAATAAAACCACGTAGTAAGCCAGTAAAAGCTTTGCTGGACCAATGTTCTTTCAAAAGCAATCAGAATAGAACAAATTTCTAAGGGGGAGGGGGCGCGGCTGTGTGTATGTTGCGTTCTGTGTGTATGTGTATGGTGTGTGTGTGTGTGTGTGTGTGTGTGTGTGTGTGTGTGTGTGTGTGTGTGTGTGTGTGTGTGTGTGTGTGGGTGTGTTGTGTGTGTGTGTGTTGTGTGTGTGTTGTGTGTGTGTTTGTGTGTTGTGTGTGTGTTGTGTGTGTGTTGTGTGTGTGTTGTGTGTGTGTGTGTGTTGTGTGTGTTGTGTGTGTGGTTGTGTGTGTGAGTGTGTGTTGTGTGTTGTGTGTGTGTTTGTGTGTGTTCTTTGTGTGTGTGTGTGTGTGTGTGTGTGTGTGTGTGTGTGTGTGTGTGTGTGTGTGTGTGTGTGTGTGCGCGCGCGCGCAAACAAAATCGAACAAATTTCTATGGGGGGGGAGGGGGACTGTGTATGTGTTGTGTGTGTGTGTTGCGTGTGTGTTGTGTGTTGTGTGTGTGTTTGTTTGTGTTTGTATTATGTGTGTGTGCTGTGTGTGTTGTGTGCGTGAGTGTGTGTGTGTGTGCGTGAGTGTGTGTGTGTGTGTGTGTGTGTGTGTGTGTGTGTGTGTGTGTGTGTTGTGTGTGTGTGTGTGTGTTGTGTGTGTGTGTATGTGTGTGTGTGTGTGAGTAAGTGAGTTGTGTTTGGGACCTAATCTTCATCCATCTCAGTATAAGAGAAAGTCCTCATAATTATGACCACAAGCTGGAATATGAAGAAAATTACTGCTTTACTTTGGAACCGAAAATTTAATTGAAAAAAGAAAAAATACAAACAGTTATATAATATTCAAGAAAGAACCTTATACGTGGGGACTATTTAAATATGGAGGAATATCTTAATACTTTGACACCTTTGGTACCAAGTTAAGAGGTAAAGAAAAAAGCTGTATACTTTTTATAGCAATAACTAGATACTTAAGATTTTTGTTATTACTTAGACACAAAAATACTTCAATATAAAAGAAAGGATCTTTATAAATCGATACAAACTATCTTATATGAACGAAAGAAAACTGATACTTGGACACCAAAAAACTCCACATAAAACTTACTTTGACTTGATACTAACAGACTACTATACCTTTAAATACAAAATGAATAGGATGGGGAAACACGATATAGTTTGAAAACATCTTTCTTAATCTTAAAGAATGGCTCTGGACTTTGATAGCAACTTAAAAATAAGGAGCTTTATACTTTTATATAAAAAAAACTCAATATGTGGAAAAGAAGTATTCAATGACAAGATAAACGTTGATACAAAATAAGTTTGAAGGACAGATATTTATACTTTGCTACCAACTACTCAATATAAACTTAATTCTTTGATGAAAAATAATTGAACAAAAAGCAAGGAACTCCATAGATGTGGTAAGCAGCTAACTCGATATTGGGGAAAGAGCTTTATACCTTGATACCACCTAACTATATAAGGCGTAAAGGACTCTACACACTGATCGTAACAAAAAAGTGAAACTGTATTCTTTGTAATAATGTAGTTTGATATGGACGAAACAGCTTTTGCTTTGACACTAGCAAACTTGATATGAAAAAAGCAACTTCAGTTTAAGGGGAAAACTTGATACTTTATACCAATCAACTGAGTATGATAAAATCGCCTCTTACTTGAATAAAAACTCACTACAAAGGAAAGAAGTTTACACTTATATACAATCCAGCTAGCCCTTTGTGAAGGGAAGAACTTCATACTGATGCCAATTAACTCAATATGAAGGAAAGGTTTTTATGCCTTGAAGCCATCTAGCTAAAAATGAACATTTTTCTATACTTGCATACCCTTTTATTTGATATGAAGAGAAAAATGTATAGTTTGATACAAACTCAGTATAAAGGAAATGACTGATGCTAAGCAGCTATGTATTATGGACAATCTTTATACCTTGATTCAAACTAGCTAAATAAAGAAGAACTTTATGCTTTTAACACCAGCAAATTCAACATGAACGAAAGAACTTTATTCTTTTTTACCAAATACCTTAATATGAACTCGATAGACAACTTTATACTTTGATTCCAACTCACTCAGTATGAA
Source organism: Stramonita haemastoma (assembly GCA_030674155.1). Taxonomy (NCBI): domain Eukaryota; kingdom Metazoa; phylum Mollusca; class Gastropoda; order Neogastropoda; family Muricidae; genus Stramonita; species Stramonita haemastoma. The sequence continues at coordinate 4,556,308 of CM060321.1, read as the reverse complement.
AGAACGGTTTTATGATTACTTTTTGACATAAATATAGAAGAAATAACATTATATTTTTGTTACAAGATAACTTAATTTAAAGGGATAACTGTATTCTTCGGTACCCGATAATTCAATTTGAAGGCAAGAAGGTTAAACTTTGATACCAGCTAACTCAGTTTGAAGGAAAGAAATTAAACTTAGACACTAACTCATGAATGAAACATCAAACTTTGACATCACCTGACTCAATAAGAAAAAAATATTACCTTGATACCTGCTGACTCAATTTGAAGGAAAGAACATTATTCTTTAATATCTGGTAACATACTATAAAGACAAAACGTTGATACCGATTAACTTGATGTGGAAGACAAAAAATTCGTACCTTAATAGCAAGTCAAAATAGAGAAAAAAACTTTTACTTTTGTGCCAACCAACTTCTTGATATGAAGGGAAAAAACATTCTTGATGGAATTTAGGGAGAAAACTGACAGAGCCGAGTTATTTGAGGGCTAAGTTTCTTCTGCCAGTTTAAAACAAACCAAGACCATTTTATGTATGCCGTTTAAGGGCATGTTTTCCATTATCTTCAAAATAAAAGAATAAAATAAATTGCGCACGTGCGCGTGCACATATGCACACGCGCGCACACGCACACAGGCACAGGCGCGCGCGAACACACCACACACACACACACACACACACACACACACACACACACACACACACACACACACTCTCTCTCTCTCTCTCTCTCTCACTCTCTCTCTCTCTGTGTCTTAACTCGCACGCACACACACACACACACACACACACACACACACACACACACACACACACACACACACACACACACACGCGCGCGCACACACTCACTCGCACGCACACACAAACACGCCCGCACACACGCACGCGGATCAGTGGTCTAAAGGTAACACATCTCCATGGAAAACGAGAAGTGTAGCTTTCGTCTCCATTCAGTGTTCTGTAGTGGTGTCTTCCCTGGTGTAATAGTCCGTGGTGTTTTCCCTGGTGTTGCGTAGTCTTCCGTGGTGTGGCATAGTCTTCTGTAGTGTTGCACAGTCTTCTGTAGTGTGGCATAGTCTTCTGTAGTGTTGCACAGTCTTCTGTAGTGTTGCACAGTCTTCTGTAGTGTTGCACAGTCTTCTGTAGTGTTGCACAGTCTTCCGTGGTGTAGCGGAGTGATATGTAGTGTTGCACAGTCTTCTGTAGTGTTGCGCAGTCTTCTGTAGTGTTGCGCAGTCTTCTGTAGTGTTGCGCAGTCTTCTGTAGTGTTGCACAGTCTTCTGTAGTGTTGCACAGTCTTCCGTGGTGTAGCGGAGTGATATGTAGTGTTGCACAGTCTTCTGTAGTGTTGCGCAGTCTTCTGTAGTGTGTAGTGTTGCACAGTCTTCTGTAGTGTTGCGCAGCCTTCTGTAGTGTTGCGCAGTCTTCTGTAGTGTTGCGCAGTCTTCTGTAGTGTTACGCAGTCTTCTGTAGTGTTGCGCAGTCTTCTGTAGTGTTGCGCAGTCTTCTGTAGTGTTGCAGTCTTCTGTAGAGTTGTGCAGTCTTCTGTCGTGTAGTGTCGTCTTCCTTGGTGTAACGTAGTCTTCCTTGGTAGTGTTTTCTATGGTGTAACGTAGTCTTCCTTGGTAGTGTTTTCTGTGGCGTAAGGTAGTTTCTATGGTGTAATGTAGTCTTCCTTGGTAGTATTTTCCGTGGTGTAGCGTAGTTTTTTATGGTGTTGATTTCTGTGGTGTAGCGTAGTTTTTCTGGTGTGTATTTCCTGTGGTGTAGGGCAAGTTTTTATGGTGATCATTCCCCTGGCGTAGTGTGGTTTCTGTGGTGTTTTCCGTGGTGGGGCGCATTTTTCTAGTGTGGTGTTTTCACCGTGGTTTAGCTTAGTCTTTCGTGGTGTGCTTTTCCATGGTGTCCTTTTCCACGGTATATAGTAGTTTTCCATAGTGTTCTATTCCGTGGTGTAGTGTAGTTTTCCATGGTGTTCTATTCCGTGGTGTAGCGTAGTTTTCCATAGTGTTCTTTTTCGTGGTGTGCCGTAGTTTTTCATGATGTTCCTTTCCGTGGTGTAGCGTAGTTTTCATGGTGTTCTTTTCCGTAGTGTAGCGTAGTTTTCCGTGGTGTTCTTTTCCGTGGTGTAGCGTAGTTTTCCATGGTGATTTTTCCCGTGGTGTAGCGTAGTTTTCCATGGTGTTCTTTTCCGTGGTGTAGCATAGTTTTCTATGGTTTTCTTTTCCGCGGTACAGTGTAGTTTTTTTATTGTGTTCTTTCCCGTGGTGTAGCGTGGTTTTCCATGGTGTTCTTTTCCATTGTGTAGCGTAGTTTTCCATGGTGTTTTTTCCGTAATATAGCGTAGTTTTGCGTGGTGTTCTTTTCCGTGGTATAGTGTAGTTTTTCATTGCGTTTTGTTTCGTGGTGTAGCAGTTTTCACCGTGTTCTTTTCCATTGTGTAGCGCAGTTTTTATAATGCTCTTTTCCGTGGTGTGGCGTAGTTTTCCATGGTGTTTTTTTTTCCATTGTGTAGCGTAGTTTTCCATGATGTTCTTTTCCGCAGTATAGCGTAGTTTTGCGTGGTGTTCTTTCCCGTGGTATAGTGTAGTTTTTCATTGTGTTTTATTTCGCGGTGTAGCAGTTTTTCACCATATTCTTTAATGTGATGTAGTGTAGTTTTCCATGGTGTTCTTTTCCGTGGTGTAGCGCAGTTTTCCATCATTTTTTTCCGTGGTGTAACGTAGTTCTGCATGGTACATTTTCCCGAGGTGTAGCATAGTTTATTATGATGTACTTTTCCGTGCTATCGAGTAGTTTTCCATGTTTTTTTTTCCCGTGGTGTAGCGTAGTTTTCCATGGTGTTCTTTTCCATAGTATAGTGTAGTTCCCCATGGTATTCTTTTCCATGGTATCGTGTATTTTTTCATTGTATTCTTTTCTGTGTTGTAGCATAGTTTTCCATGGTGTTCTTTTCCACGGTGTACTGTAGTTTTACACGGTATTTTTTTTCTCATCATGTAGTGTAGTACTACTTGGCATTCTTTTCCGTGGTGTAGCGCAGTCTTCCGTGATGTCTCGTAGTCTTCTGTGGTGCTGTTTCCAGCGGTATTGTGTAGTTTTCCGTGGTATCATTTTCCGTTGTGTAGCGTAGTTTCCGTGGTGCTATTTTCTGCGATATAGGGTAGTGTGCTGAGGTATTGTTTTCCTTGTTGTAGTGTAGCCTTCTGTGTTGTAGCGCAGTCTTCCATGGTATTGTTTTTCGTGATACAACGTGTTTTCCGTGATGCAACTTTGTCTTGTGTGATGAAGCATAGTCCTCTGTGGTATTGTTTTCTACGATGTAGTATAGTCTTTTGTGGTATTGTTTTTTTCTACTTGTAGCGTAGTCTTCCGTTGTGTAGCGTAGTCTTCCGTGGTGTCGTTTTTTGTAATATAGCGTGTTTTCCGTGATGTATCATTCATTGTCTTGTGCGATGTAGCATTGTTTTTCGTGGTATTGCTTTCTACGATGTACCGTAGTCTTTTATGGTATTGTTTTTCGTGTTGCAGCGTAGTCTTCCATCGTGAAGCATAGTCTTCCATGGTGTTTTCCGTGATGTAGTCATCCATGGTGTAGACTTCTGTGGTCAAGTCTTCACTGGTTTTGTACTTCTATGACATCAGAAGAACCTAAAAAGGAAAAAGTTTAGTTTAAGAATAAAAAAAATATTTTTTTAAATTTCCTTATTTTATTGTATCGTTTCTCTGCTAGAGCTCCCGACGCCTACCAATGGTGAAATTTTCTGTATCCGAACGTTTCCCCCCCCCCCCCCCCACTAGCATTAAAGTAGCTGCATTCCGATCGTAGATCTGATTTCATTGAATGTTCATGCTGTGAACAAAGCTTAATTGTTCCCTAGGTTCAATCAATACACTCATTCAAAAGGATTGACGTCACCCCCCACCCCCTCCAGCGTTAATACTAGTCCTGACTTTACTCTCCAGAAGTCTTCAGGATGGGTTTATAAAACTGTTAAATAAAAAATAAAAAACAACATTGTTCAGGCCGATAGTTGGTATATACAGATGTAAGCAAAGACATGCCGATTTATGCTAAGTTTTGATCTATGTTAAGTTTGTTTTCATCCATGACACAGTATAAGCATGAATTGTACTTTCCCAGGAGAGCTTAATATCATCTGAAGCCTGAATACAGCTGCCTATATAGCAAAGTGCTTGAAGAAAATGGCAACTTACGCAAACTTCTCACTCAGAAATCCGCGTACCGTGCAGTCAGTGATATTCCTAAGTATGATTTACGAGACAGAGTGCATGTTCTTAAGTACTCTAAGAATGTTTAGCTGTGGAATGCCCAACAACAAAATGTGTATTACCTTATAGGGTGCTTCCACTTGCTCGTGCCGCATTCTCAGGCGTTGAAGTACCTAGGACAGGAGCAGCCTTGATGACAGGAGGATTCTGCACGGAAAATTATGATGTTTTCAAATTAAACGCATGGGCAAGTGCGTGTCACATCTGTTGTGAGTGTGTTGTGCGAGTGTGGTACGTGTGTTGAATGTGTACATGTTGAGTGAGTGAGTGAGTGAGTGAGTGAGTGAGTGAGTGAGTGAGTATGTGTGTGTGCGCGTGTATGCGCGCACGCGCGCGCGCGCGCGTGTGTGTGTGTGTGTCCGTGGTGTGTGTGTGTGCGTGTGTGTGTGCGTGTGTGTGTGTGTATGTGTGTGTGTTGTGTGTGGTGTGTGTGTTGTGTGGTGTGTCTGGTGTGTCTGTACATGTGTGTGTGTGCATGTGTAACTTGTTTGATCTTAAAGAAAACAGGCACCTGGGTAAAAATCACTTAAAAGAACACCCTTATTCTGAAAAGGTCATGTGATACACTGTGACAAACACTAACCACCATTCCCGCATGTGTATCATGACCAAAGATGCGTAACTCCTTCGACCTTGTAGGCCATATTCTGGATTGTCACCCCTTCATTTATCTAAAAAGAAAAACAAACACTTGACATCAACACCTACTTCTAGTTTCAACTCAACACAAACAGATCCTCTGAAAATATAAAACATCGTCATTCTTGTAAAAAAAAACACCACCCTCCAACATTCTAGCAATTGTAGACATGGCCCAGGCCGATAGTTGTGTGGAATATTGATATAAGCAAAGTGAAAAGTTAATGCCGATATTGAAATTGTATGCTTTAAACTATATTGAGATTGTCTTCCTCCATGACAAGCTCTAAGAATAACCTGTGTGCTATCCACGAATGTAGAAACAGCCTTCTGAAGTCGGAGTGCAGCTGCCTATATAGCAAAGTAGATGGAGATCAAAATAGCCATGGTATACACATTTTTCAATGGTATTCCTAAGTATCGTATTTTATTTATTTTTTTATCCTTTTATATCGAGGATAATAAAATAAGCACTCATGTGCTTTTTTCATCCAGTCCCCGTGTGTATGCAGGTGTGTAAATATTTTTTGTTCCCACCGACACACAATGGCCTACTCTTACGAAAAGCGAAACAGGATTTAACATGTCCTCAAGATGTTCTGCGATTTAAGTATGATGTGAGAGTGTATGTTCAAGCAGACTAAGAATGTTCAGCTGTGGAATGGCCAACAGCAACAATAGATGACACACTGGTATTACCTCATTGGGTGCTTCCACTTGCTCGTGCCGCATCCTCAGGCGTTGAAGTACCTCGGACGGGAACAGCCTTGATGACAGGATTCTGCACAGAAAAAAACTGGCATTTCAAAGTTAAATGCCTGCCTGCACATACAGAGTGAGTGAGTGAGAGAGAGAGAGGGAGGGGAGAGGAGAGGGGAGGGGAGGGGGGAGGGAGAGAGAGAGAGAGGAGGAGGGAGGAAGAAGAGAGAGAGAGAGAGAGAGGAGAGAGAGAGAGAGAGAGAGAGAGAGAGAGAGAGAATGAAAAGAATGAAAGATTATTAAAGAGGGAAATTTGATTTAAAGAGGAAGGAGAGAGAGAGAGAGGAGAGAGGAGAGAGAGAGAGAGAGAGAGAGAGAGAGAGAGAGAGAGAGAGAGAAGAGAAGAGAGAGAGAGAGAAGAGGAGGGAGAGAAAGAGAGAGAGGGAGAGAAAGGAGGAGAGAGAGAGAGAGAGAGAGAGAGAGAGAGAGAGAGAGAGAGAGAGAGAGAGAGAGAGAGAGAGAGAGAGAGAGAGAGAGAGAGAGAGAGAGGAGAGAAGAGGGAGAAGAGGAGACGAGAGAGGGCGAGAGAGAGAGAGAGAGAGAGAGAGAGAGAGAAGAGAGAGAGAGAGAGAGAGAGAGAGAGAGAAGAGAGAGAGAGAGAGAGAGAGAGAGAGAGAGAGAGAGAGAGGAGAGAGAGAGAGAGAGAGAGCGAGCGAGCGAGCGAGCGAGCGAGGAGAGAGAGAGAGAGAGAGAGAGAGAGAGAGAGAGAGAGAGAGAGAGAGAGAGAGAGAGAGAGAGAGAGAGAGAGAGAGAGAGAGAGGAGAGCGAGGGAGGGAGAAAGAAAGAGGGAGAAAGAAAGAAAGAGGGAGAAAGAAAGAAAGAAAGAAAGAGAGAGAGAGAGAGAGAGAGAGAGAGAGAGAGAGGGAGGGAGGGAGGGAGGGAGGGAGGGAGAAAGAGGGAGGGAGAAAGAAAGAGGGAGAAAGAAAGAAAGAAAGAGACAGAGAGACAGAGAGAGACACGAGACAGAGAGACAGAGACAGAGAGAAAGTGTCGTATTTCTAGGGAAACAATTACACCTGCAGAAAGGTTTTTTTTTTAAGTAATGGGAGGTAATGCTCTTGTGGTGATGATGTACTCTCCTCTTGGAAGTTGGCTTGACACTCACTAAGAGAAATACTATAACTAAAACTACACTACGCGACGTTATGCGATGCGACGCGACGCGATCCGACACGACACAGCACGGCATGGCACGCTACCCCAGACTCGGACCAACCCAACCCGACCCGGCACGGCACGACGCGACCCGACACGGCACACGACCCGACCCGACCTGACTTGAAGCGATGCGACGCGACGCGACGCGACGCGACCCGACCCGACCCGACCCGACTTGAAGCGATGCGATGCTACGCGACGCGACCCGTCCCGACCTGAAGCGATGCGACGCGACGCGACGTGACGCGACGCGACCCAACCTGAAGCGATGCGATGCGATGCTACGCGACGCGACCCGACCCGACTTAATGCGATGCTACGCTACGCGACCCGACCCGACTTGAAGCGATGCGACGCGACGCGACGCGACCCGACCCGACCCGACCCGACTTGAAGCGATGCGATGCTACGCGACGCGACCCGTCCCGACCTGAAGCGATGCGACGCGACGCGACGCGACGCGACGCGACCCGACCCGACCTGAAGCGATGCGATGCGATGCGATGCTACGCGACGCGACCCGACCCGACCCGACCTGAAGCGATGCGATGCGATGCTACGCAACGCGACCTGACCCGACTTGAAGCGATGCGATGCGATGCGACGCGACGCGACGCGACCCGACCCGACCCGACTTGAAGCGATGCGATGCGACGCGACGCGACCCGACCCGACCCGACCCGACCCAACCCGACTTGAAGCGCTAGCGATGTGTTGCGATGCTACGCGACGCGACCCGACCCGACTTGAAGCGATGCGATGCGACGCTACGCGAAGCGACCCGACCCGACTTGAAGCGATGCGATGCGACGCGACGCGACCCGACTCACTCAACTTTACACGATTCGACGCGACGTGACGCGACGCGACCCAACCCGACCCGACCCGACTTGACGCGATGCGACGCGATCTGACCGGCACGGCACAACTCGATATACTACAAAGGTAAGACAGAAAAAAAATATACTTACTGGAGTTGTGTGGTTCCATTCCTGACTTACAAGATTGTTACAGAACTCCGACAGTGAGTCACTTGGCAGTGCAGGATTCCACGGTTCAGTGCTCAGTAGTGACGAAGTGTTCCGTGGTGAAGTGTTCCGTGGTGAAGTGTTCCGTGGTGAAGTGTTCCGTGGTGAAGTGTTCCATGGTGAAGTGTTTCATGGCGAAGTGTTCCAATGTGGTGTGTTCCATGGTAACGCGCTGTATGGTGTAGTCTTCTGTTGTGTAGTCTTCTATGGTGCAGCATTGTCTGGTGTAGTCTTGCATGGTGCAGTGTTGTATTGCGAAGTCCACTGCGGTGCAGCTTTCCGTGCAGTTTTACTGGTGTTGCTTTTTCTATGGATCAGTGGGGCTGAAAAGGAAGAGCTGTGTGTAAGAATAAAAAAATCTGGAATGATCTTTTCCCTGGAGTTGATATCAATGCCCCTAAAACAAACACCAGATGTTGAGCATGCTTCTGCACACACAATATTGTGCGCGTGTGTACACACGTGATATTTTGGGGCCTAAAAAAGTCATTTGACCCCTGGCTAACTATTTCATTATAGATAACGCTTAGTCTGATACTGTCACTATCAGTGTTATTACTATTCTTAACATTTGTAGTATTATCATTACTATTATCAATATCATTATTATCATTATCATCATTATTATTATTATTATTATTATTATTATTATTATTATTATTATTATTATTATTATTATTATTATTATTATCATTATCATTATCGGTATTATTTTGTGAATTTTTGACGTCAGCTAAGTGCAAAAGTTTGCCAATATTAAAATCTTATGTTTGAAAGTATGTTGAGATTATCTTTCTCCATGACATACTTTAACATGTGCTTTACTCTCCATAAGAGGTGAACAAATATTCTGAAGCCAGAGTATAGCTGCCTATATAGTAAGACACTTGAAAAAATCCGACCATTTACACACACTTCTCAATTAGAGTATTCTTTTAATCTCAGTGATATTCCTTAGCATGATGCGCGAAACAGCGTACATACTCTTGAGTACTCTCAGAGAGTTAAGCTATGAAACAACCAACAACAACAGATGACACACTCCTATTACCTTTTTGGGTGCTTCTACGTGCTCGTGCCGCATCCTCAGGCATTGAAGTACCTAGGACGGGAACAGTCTTGATGAGAGAAGGATTCTGCTTCTTCGTCGAATGCTCAGACAGCAACTGTTGTCTGTCCTATGAGCAAAAATACCTTGCACTCGCCATTAAGCGCATGGCATGTCAGGCCCAGCGCTTCCAACTTCGGCATGGCGATGACAGAAGGATTCTACGAAAAGGAAATAAAGATATTTTAATTAAACGCAAATGCCTGCACAAACACATACACGCGCACGCGCACGTGCGCGTGCACACACACACACACACACACATACGCACGCACGCACGCACATACAGAGGGGAGGGAGGGAGGGAGGGAGAGAGAGAGAGAGAGAGAGAGAGAGAGAGAGAGAGAGAGAGAGAGAGAGAGAGGAGAGAGAGAGAGAGAGAGAGAGAGAGAGAGAGAGAGAGAGAGAGACAGACAGACAGACAGACAGACAGACAGACAGACAGACAGACAGACAGACAGAAAGAGAGACAGACAGACAGACAGAGACAGAGAGAGACAGAGAGAGAGACAGAAACAAACAGACAGAGAAAGAGAGACAGAGACAGAGAGAGACAGAGAGAGACAGAGACAGAGACAGAGAGAGAGAGAGAGATTATGTATATAATTATGTACTATGTATTCCCTACATTTCAGAAAATACAAAATGTTTATGAATGTTTTAGCTAGTAACATTGTCTACGCGCTTTCCTCACAACTGCTGACGACTTGCTTGGTCCAGGCCAACTACTACTGCTATTGATATGACTACTGCTATTTCTAATGACAATAATGATAACAATGACATTGTTATTGCACAAGAAGAAAACATTGCATGTGCACTTACCTCTTTGAGGTCTGGATACGTGTCTCAGTCACGCCATCAGAGACAGGGCCAGAGAACTAGGATGACCCACATGACTTTTGACATCTATGCTAAGACTTTTAAGGAATCAGGTCAAGATGGAAGAGACCCGGAAGGCCGTGCAAGCGCTTGAACAAAGTCTGGGGGCTCCATGTTTCCTTTCCCCTTGAGCACTGTGTGCAAGGGTTTTGCTGGCAGTGCCATTTCATGACACCAAACTCAATGTTGACGCCTAGTCTGCAATTCTTTGTGATCACAGAGTAAGGTTCCAAGGCTCCTGATGAAGTTGTAAAATCCACGATCATTGAACCTGATAGAAAACTGCAGGGACACACTTTGATTCGAGCTTGGGAATGTGAAAGACTGAGGTACACGTGTGACCATTCTGCACATTCGTATTGACAGGTAGTACTTGGTACAAATACACCTGTGAAGTACGCACGGTAGCGGTTTCATCGCAGGAGGCTTTGCATTTCTTACTTTTTGCACGCCGCTGCATGTCGAATAGCAGATGTTCACAGGGACCCCAGTCCTCACTGCTCTCATCGCATTTGATCTCTGAATTGTTTCAGAGAGAGCAGGTCATGTAGACTCCACTCAGATGATGCGAAAGCCCCCAAACTTCTATCAACTTTACTCTTCAGCCTAGTGGGATCTGATCCTGTGCCCTCCAGGAGCTGGTCTTTAGGAGTGTGCCCTTCAGGGGCTTGTGTTTAGGAGTTTGGCCTTCAGGGGCTCGTCTTTCAGGAGTTTGCCCTTCAGGGGCCTGTTTTGCATGCAGGATTTTGCCCTTCAGGGGCCTGTTTTGCATGCAGAATTTTGCCCTTCAGGGGCCTGTTTTGCATGCAGGATTTTGCCCTTCAGGGGCCTGTTTTGCATGCAGGATTTTGCCCATCAGGGGCCTGTTTTGCATGCAGGATTTTGCCCTTCAGGGGCCTGTTTTGCATGCAGGATTTTGCCCTTCAGGGGCCTGTTTTGTATGTTGCCCTTCAGGGGCCTGTTTTGCTTGCAAGATTTTACCCGTTAAGAGTTGCCTTGCATGTTGCCGCCGTTCAGAGGCTTGTTATCTCGTTGTTGCCCTTCAGGGGCCTGTCTTGAAGGGTGTTGCCCTTCAGGGGCTGTCTTGCAGGGTGCTGCCCTTCAGGGGCTCGTTTTGCAGGGTGCTGCCCTTCAGGGGCATGTCTTGTAGGGTGCTGCCCTTCAGGGGCTGTCTTTTAGGGTGCTGCCCTTTAGGGGCACGTCGTGTAGGGTGCTGCTCTTCAGGGGCTCGTCTTGCAGAGTGCTGCCCTTCAGGGGCTCGTCTTGCAGGGTGCTGCCCTTCAGGGGCTCGTCTTGCAGGGTGCTGCCCTTCAGGGGCTGTCTTGCAGGGTGCTGCCCTTCAGGGGCTGTCTTGCAGGGTGCTGCCCTTCAGGGGCTGTCTTGCAGGGTGCTGCCCTTCAGGGGCTCATTTTTCCCCTGGAGTTTGCCCTTTAGGGACTTTTCTAGGACAGGGACTTCTTCTACTGAGTACATTTCCCATCAGAAGTTCGGCCCTTCAGGACTGTGTTCAAGCATTGCTCCATGCCTCCGGTTATTGCCCGTCCTCCTTATCGGTCTTACATAGGTCAAGTCAAGTCATGTGGGTGAGGACAAGTCCACTGGGCCCTGTGCTCCATCCAGCATCGTGCTGCTGGTGTCTTCACAGCCTGCAGTGGACAGGTCCGGGAGGATTGGAGAAGACCTGGGGAAAGAAACATGAGCAGCTGGCTACTACAGATATCATAATCAGGTGGGACGGGGTAGCCTAGTGGTCAGAACATTGCGCTCGGAATTTGACGACCCCGGGTTCGATTCCCGGTCGAGGGGATTTTTCCTCTGGAGTTAACATCAGCACTGATTCCACTCTCCCCAAAAGTCCTTCGGATGAGACTTTAAACCGAGGCCCGTGTGTGAACGCACGCAGAACATTTTGCGCGCATGTTAAATCCTGTTCCGCTTTTTGTAAGTGTAGGCCTATGTGTGGCGGTGGGAACTGCCGGTGGGAACAGATGACACGATTTACAAAACTGCTTACACACGGGTACTGGATGCAAAAAAGCGCATGAGTACTTATTCCATTATCTTTGATATAAAAGATTAAAATAAAAAAACACATACCCAATAGCAAAACTTTGAGAGGTCGCTGATAGATTTTTATAATTAATTATTGGTTTTCATTATTTTTACTTAGTTCCGTGCATCGATCTTTTTATCACGTATTTTGGCAGATCTTTTAGAAATATGAAAAAAGGTCTTCTGACATATGTGCACATATTTTACCTTTTGAGGTGTGTTGCAAGATAAGGTTTTCTGACGTGTGTGCATGATGCTCCATGAAAAGAACTTCAGACACGTGTTCAAGATGTTCTGCACACATTCGTACACAGAACTTTGGTGTAGAGTCTTATCTGGAGAAGTACAGGTTATGGAGTTCGAACTTTCTTTTTGCTGGATCTTCTGTGACATTCCCATCCTACTGTTCCCGTCCTGCTAATTTCAATCCCTCCGCCCTAGCCATACAAAGAAATACGTCGCATTCTCGGGTCAAAAGTCCAAAGGGAGGCTATCAATGTCATGTCGATTCCCGTTCGAAGAGATTTTTCCCCTGGAGTTAACATCAGTGCT
>CM060321.1:4535613-4543728 GCA_030674155.1 Stramonita haemastoma | reverse complement strand
TACACATTTGGCTGCGCTTGTATCAATCTATGTATGTACAGCAGTACCATTTTCACAACTCTTATGTCCAAAAGCACTTGTATAGTGCAAACATATTCTTGCAACCTTATTTTTTTCCCACCGTTTCCACTTTCGTCTTGGTTTTTTCAACTCTTTCACTCCATCCCGTTGCAAACTTAAGTGCACCAATATATTTCTTCCCAATGGACCCATCTGCTGGTCCAAGAACTTATCAGCTGCCTTTCTCCCTGGCATCAGCTTTTGTCTAGTTGTATAGCCAGTTTCTTTCTACGAGATAACAAAAAAATCAAATGGAATATTTTCCAACAAATTCAAAATTCTCAGTAAAAACAGGGTATAGTACAATGTGTTGTAGAATTTGTCCGTAAAGTATACTTAACTTTAGTGCTGAATGGACTCTGCACATATTGTTAAAATTTCAGATTTAATCAGTTCACTGTGAAAAGATCCAGCGCTATAAAACTAGGTGAATAATTGCTAGACTCAGAAGAAGATTTAAGAAGGGAATCAAAGTAAAACATGGAATAAACAAAAGGACACAACATTGTGTGTAAAAACAAACGAAACACTTACACTAACTGATCACATTGAGGATTTCTTTTAGAGCTGCTATTTTATTGATTGATTAAAGTAATACTTTTCATGTGAGTTTAAAAAAAAAAGCATTATACGTGGTAAATGAAAAAATGTCAAAGCAATGGTTGATAGCTTCTTTTGATTGAATAAATAACCAGGTAATTCAATTGTCCTGGTGACATGGAATTGAAAATCAATTATTCATCATCTCAACTGACACTACAGCCAGCCATCTAGTCAGCCAATATGTACGTCCGTGTGTGTGTGTGTGTGTGTGTGTGTGTGTGTGTGTGTGTGTGTGTGTGTGTGTGTGTGTGTGTGTGTGTGTGTGTGTGAGCGTGCGTGCGTGCGTGCGTGCGTGTGTACACATAATGTGAGTATATTTGTGCGCACACTTCTAAACGACTATGTTTGCATGTATAGATGCATGCATTTGTCTGCATATGTATCTGAATAAGTAATAAGCACTCTACGATTTCGCAACTTTAACAAGAAATTTCAAAAAGCACAGGTGTAGAAAATTTCTTATAAAGACTCTTCTTCTCTTCTATCTTAATAACTGCCATGCTATCTTACTACTTACTACAATGTTAAGCAGCGTCGAGCGTGGTTACCAAATGGATGGGTGACTATTTGCGTGCGTTGACTTCAGGCAATGTTCTGCAGTGAAAATGAGAAAAATCGGCTATCAGACCACTTTTGAGATTTTACCAGAATTTGTTAGTAAAATATATATGTTTTTGAATTCTTCACTTGTTTTGCCTGAAAACATGCATTTTGTGTCAATAAAAGCCTTTAATAAATACCTAGTGTGTTCAATTTTTCTCCTTTTGTGTAAAAAAGTCCGATTTTTCAGCCTTAGTTACGATTGTTTACACTCGCGAAACCTAGGCATGCCGCATATCAGAAGAGAGCTTGTTGTCTCCCTTACACCGTTAGCTTGGTTATAGGTGACCTAGTTTACATCATTCTCGGAAGTAGACGCCAATTTCACCTTACTGAGGCAGCCGAGTCCTCCGTATATGGTGTGTGTGACCTCTGAACTCGGATTTGCCGAACACCAGTGGCCCTATCGCGTCACGTGACCAAGCCAATATGGCGGCTGTTTACGATTTCTAATTCGAGCAGACGTGGATACGATCACAAAATGCCGGCAGTAAAGCAATTTTCAAGGAATCAAGGGCGACACGCCAAGCGAAAACGTGCACAACAACTTGCCGAAGCACGCAAGAAGCGTAAGAGTGAAGGTGGGTCTGGTAAAAGTCAAAACGAGTGTGATTTGACCGAGTCAGATTCAAACAGTGCTCCAGTTACTCTTGATACTACAGGCGATGTAGCAGATCAACCAAGTACCAGTGGTAGTGGTAGTAGTAATGATATTCTTCACAACAAAACAAGGAGTGAGTACAAAAAAGAAAGTTATGAAAAGTTTTCAAGCATGGAGGAACAGCCATCAAGTGCATCTTTGAAGGTTCACAGCAGAGCTATTGTTGATCTAGTGCAGCTTGACAAATTGATCACTACTTTGAGTTGTCCACTGTGCAAAAACACTAGTCTATTATTTAATACTGACTCAAGAAGGCAGCAAGGGCTTGCTGTTTTTTGTGATATCAGTTGCTCTCAGTGTCAGCAGGTTGTTAGCTCAGTCAGTCTTGCTTCACAAGATGAAGATGGTAGAGGAGAAAGAGCATACAGCATCAACAAGCAAGCTGTGTATGCAGCTCTTGCAAGTGGACTGGGGTCAACCACGTTCAACAATTTTTGTGAAAGTTTAGATCTTCAAGGCTTGCACCCCAGCACATTTCATAAAAAGGCAGCAGAACTGTACAGTGAACTGTCAAATTTTGAAGATTCAGTTTTTACAAAAAAATGTGAAACATGTGAGGCAGGTACATGCGCAACAGTTAGGTCTCAGTAGTGTGCCAGATGATGAAGTATTAGACATAACTGTCAGTTTTGATGGAACTTGGCTCACACGTGGTCACTCTTCCCACATTGGAGTTGGTTGTGTTGTGGATGTACTGACAGGTATGTGCATAGATGCCTATGTCATGTGCACATACTGCCAGGCCTGTCATTCAACTGGCAACGCTTTGTGGAGTAAAGACAAGATGGAGTATGCAGCTTGGATTGCACAGCATCTTCCAGACTGTGACAAGAATTTCACTGGTAAGCATCTTCAGCTGTGTGTGTTGTGTGTGTGTGTGTGTGTGTGTGTGTGTGTGTGTGTGTGTGTGTGTGTTGTGTGTGTGTGTGTGTGTGTGTGTGGTGTGTGTGTGTGTGTGTGTGTGTGTGTGTGTGTGTGTGAGAGAGAGAGAGAGAGAGTGAAAATAGTCATTTGTGTTGTGGTGTGTGTGTGTGTGTATGTGTGTGTGTGTGTGTGTGTGTGTGTGTGTGTGTGTGTGTGTGTGTGTGTGTGTGTGTGTGTGTGTGTGAATTAATTTTGTTTTGAACTTGTCAACTTTGTGAACTATACCCCTCTTACTAAGAGCATGCATCACAACTGTACATGAGCATGCACACACACACACACACACACACACACACACACACACACACACACACACACACACACACACACACACATTCTACATTAATTTTGATTTACATGTATTTCTTTCAGGTTTATTTCTTTTTTTTTCCTTGAATACTAAGTGAATTTCTCTTGTCAACAGGATCTTCAGGTATGATGGAGGTGGAGGCAGCCCGAGTCCTCTGGCGACGATCAGTAAACCGCCACAAACTCCGCTACACCACCATGCTGTCTGATGGAGACTGCAAGACCCTGACCGAGCTGAACAACATCAAGCCTTATGGTCCAGATGTAGAAATAGAAAAGGAAGAGTGCATCAATCATGTCAGCAAGCGTCTCGGGGCAGCTCTTCGAACTCTTGTCACTGACTGCCGGAAGAAGGGGATAACTCTGGGAGGTCGGGGCCATGGTCAGCTGACACAGAATGCCATCCGCAAGCTGACCATCTATTACAGCAGGGCCATTAGGGGGAACAACACCGTGGACTCCATGAGAAAAGCAGTCTTTGCCTCTCTGCACCACTGCTTTTCAACTGATGAAAACCCACAGCATCAAAACTGCCCAACTGGTGTCAACTCTTGGTGCTTCTGGCAGTCATCCGTTGCCCTGCACAAAGTCCCCGGACCTCACAGCAAGCTGGTGCACACTCCACTGGACTACACCAAGCTACATCAGCACCTCATGCCTATATATGAGAGACTGACAGAAACAAAACTGTTGGAGAGATGTGTCTCAGGGAGAACCCAAAATGCTAATGAATGTCTGCATAGCCTGATCTGGTCAAGGTGTGCCAAAAGCAACTTTGCATCCCGAAAGAGAGTAAACTTTGCAGTACTGACAGCTGCAAGTGAATTCAACTTTGGATCCTATGCTGCCAGGGATACCCTCAAGTTCTTCGGATTTCAGCCTGGTTGCAATACATCAAGACTGAGCACCTCCAGAATGAACAAACGTGTTCGCAACAGCCTGAAATATAAAAAAGACAAACAAAATAAACGGCGCAATACTGTGAGGGCAGCTCGGCAGAAGCATCAAGAGGAACTAGCTGTGCTTGAGGGAGGTGCTGTCTATGCAGCAGGACAATTTTGAAGTGTTTCTGGAGGATTCTGGGGGGTTGGCAGAGGCTTCATGAACAGTGGAGGTGAGATTAGTGTTATCGTGAGTCGTTTTTGCCCGTTTTCTCTGTTTTGTACTTTTCGACTTTTTTGTACACTAAGTAACAAATTTTTCAAAATGTGTTTGTCAGATTGTAACCAAACTTTGCATGCTACTAGAGGGATGCATGATCTACATTGTGTCAATAGGGTTTTGCTCTATCTATTCAGGTTTGGCTTGCACAGGACATCAAAATTATGTACACTCTTTATTTTCGGGTTTTTTATCTAATTTATTGGTATTTAATTTTTTCTCTAAAACTACTCATGTTACCTTAAAAAGCCATTGTAACAATGTAGTACATTTACTTTTCTAAATATACAGCAGATTTAAACTTGTTTGGTCAATTAGATTCTGAGAAATATCATACATAGGAAACATTGAAAAATTCAAAATGGCCGACTGTTTCCCTGGTTACCATAGCAACCGAAGATTCAAATCTCAGTTTGATCCCTGAAAAATGTTTCTTTAGTCCATATGCATTATTTCAGACCACAAGATGTTGTGAATTCTGCCCCTAACATAAAAAGTAGTTTCACTGCAGAGCATTGCCTTCAGTACAGTTCCCCCCAGTTCATCCAGCTGTAAATGCGTACCTGCCCTCTTTAGGGTCAGGAAAGGTAAAGCAGCGAGGGAGAGAAGATGGGCGCCGCCCTCAACATGCTGGCCCCTAGAGAAGCTGAGGTCTCTGACGCCTCGCTCCCCTACGACCACACAGGTTATGGGACATCTTTACCATTACCCTTTTATCTTACTACTTCATTCCAGCTTCTGCAGAGCTAAGTGCACACTATTTCTTTTCCCAAAGGCCCCATCTCTTAGTTCAGAAACTTCTCATCTGCTTTTAGCCCTTGTAACAGCTTCCGTATTGATGTATAGCACGTTCCTTTCTACATGATCGTTGGAATTTGATAGAGATTTTAGGTTAATAAGAAAGTATATGGTTCAGTGTTTTGTTGAAAGGTGACTAAGAATATGAAAAAATTCAATTGTAAAATAGTGCTTGTAAAATATGGTGATGATAATGAATAAAAAGGATAAGTCAATGAAGCATCAAACCAACCAACCAATGAATTGTTGAACCTGCAAACCAATAAATCATCAAAACAATCAGCCAACCAGTCTTCGAACCAACTAGCCAATGAATCATCGAATAAACAAGTCAATGAATCATTGAACCACCCAACCGATGAATCATTGAACCAGCCAGCCAATGAATCATTGAACCATTCAGCCAACGAATTCTAGAACTATCCAGCCAATAAATCATTTAACCAGCCAACAAACTAAACCAGTAAACTAACGAGTCATCGAAGCCTCCAGCCTATAAAGCATCCAAGTTGCTAATGGATTAATAAAAGCAGCCAACAATTCTTAGAACCATCCAGCATATGAACCACTGAACCAGCCAACGAATCTTAGAACTTAGAACATATGAATCACTGAACCAGCCAACGAATCTTTGAACCTATAGCATATGAATTATTGAACCAGCCAACGTATCATCGAACCAGTAAGTCAATAAATAATCGAACCAGTCAGCCAATGAATCATCCAACCGGTCAATGAATCATTGAATCCACCAACCAACGAATCATTAAAGAAGAACCAGCCAAAGAATCAACGAACCAGTCAGCGAACATTCAAGCATCTAGCTACGAGTATGATGCTGCTTGAATGAATGTACCATCGTACTAATGCAATGGCACTCAGGGATATGCATACATGCACACGCGCCTGGCGCGCACTTGTATATGTGAGTGTGTGTTTGTGTAGTGTTAGTGTTAATGTTAGTGTTAGTGTGTGTGTGTGTGTGTGTGTGTGTGTGTGTGTGTGTGCGCGCGCGCGTGCGTGCGTGCGTGCGTGCGTGTGTATGAGTTTTTAAATTAAAAAAAAAAATTCATTCTTTTATATCGAGGATAATGGAATAAGCACTCATGTGCTCTTTTCATCCAGTCCCCGTGTGTATGCAGTTTTGTAAATATTGTCATCTGTTCCCACCGGCACACAATGGCCTACTCCTACGAAAAGCAGAACAGGATTTAACGTGTGCGCAATATGTTCTGAGTGTGTGTGCGTGCGTGTGTGTGTGTGTGTGTGTGTGTGTGTGTGTGTGTGTGTGTGTGTGTGTGTGTGTGTGTGTGTGTGTGTATGCTTGCGTGCGTGCCTGCGAGTGTGTGTGTGTGCGCGCACGCGTGTGTGTGTGCGTCTGTGTGTGCTTGCATGTGCACGTGTATGTGTGTTTTGGGTATGCACGTTCCCATGTTTGTGTTTACATGTGATCTCACGAATATACAGACTGTACGTATACAGTACATTGTGTCTTTGAATTTGTGTTTCTAAAACGGTCTCAACAGGAAAGCTCTCACAACAGCCTTATCTTTTCTTTATGCTCAGACTCTGTTGTCCTTCCTTTTATGTCCTCGTGCCAATCCCTGGCAAGAGAAACGCAGGGTAATTTGTCTTTCCAAAGAACGCATTTTCTAAAATAAAATGTTATCAGCTGCTTTTCTTGTTGCATCTCTATCATACAAAGGAAACTTGTAAAAAAAAAAAGGACAGAGAAATGCTACTATAAAACACACCATGTTTTCAAAGAAAATAATTTACTTTAGAGCTCATGGACAACCTATTACTAATGAATAACTAATCAATAAATGAGTTAAAAAATAAATCCAACAAAAAATGTGTAATCAAACATGCAATGTATACTGTTTATTCTTTCTGTTATTCTTTTATTTCGATGATTATAGAATAAGCACCCATGTGCTATTTTTTTTACATCTAGTCATCCTGTCATGTACTTTTTTAAATGTTGTTATTCGTTTCCACGGGCACAAAAATGACCTACTCTTTCGAAAGGTGGAACAGATTTTAACATAGGCACAAGATGTTCTACGAGTGTTCATATACAGTACCTCGGTTTATAGTCTCATCCAAAGGACTACCCATTCAACAAGAGATTTAGCCATCCAACAGATCAATTAATCAACAAGCCAGCCAACCAACCAATCAACCAATAATCAAAATAATTGACAACAAAGCTAATCAATCGACCTAGCAATCAACAGATCAACCAGCCAACAACCAGCTAGCCTCTCAAACAAGGGTAAAACAACTTCAGATCAGGGCAGCCAATCCAGTCTTTTACAGTCTCTTTCTTTGCCCCATTCCATGCCATTACAAGCTCCTTTTTCTCGGAACCCCCTAGTGCTACACTTTTTTTCCGTGACAAAGCCATCCAATTTTAACAGCACTGTGTTTCCTTCCATTGTTTTATTGTTCTCTTTTTCCGCCCTTATGTCCTTCAGATCATGTGAAGCCAAATGCTTTTATTCTGCTGTACTCCCACAGGCCTCGTGTATTTTTTCGTCAGGAAACTTGGAGCCTGTCGTCTCCTGTTGGACTTGTTTTGAATCTATGTATGTATAGTCTGTTTCTGCCTGCAACACTTGAGGTAAAAATGTAAAAAAACTGAAACGAGGGGCAAATGAGATACATTATGAATACCCTAAAATTATGAAGGAATTAATTAATGAAGGGTAATAAATAATAATATAGTTGAATGCAGTTTAGTAGACTACCCCTCATTTTTTGCAATAGAGACAGTGGGTGTTGTGTTTAGGTCATTTCAACCAGATCTGCCCCCCTACAACCAGAAAGTAAATGGCAGATTAAACTAGCATTGGTATATTTAGAAAAAGAAATGCTAAAGAAGTCGGTACAAATCTTGCTGTCCAAGAAATTTAAATAGATGTTGGTGCAAATCTTACTGTCCAATAAATTTAAATAGAAGTTGGTACAAATCTTGCTGTCCAAGAAATTTGAAT
>CM060321.1:4523113-4533113 GCA_030674155.1 Stramonita haemastoma | reverse complement strand
GGAGTGTAGGGTCATGGTTTTCCACAGAACTCATCTGCTTGTCCACAAACCTGCAAGTTTTGTATTTTGTATTTTGTACCACTTTATGTCACAGCAAATTTCTCTGCGTGGCTGCTCTACCTGGGGAGAGCGCGTCGCCACAAGTGCAGCCCCGACCCATTTTTTTTTATATACTTTTTCCTATATGCAACTGTATTTATTTTCCTATCAATTCAACTGTATTGTTTCTCTATCTCTATTACCTATAAGTTGTTTTTACTTGTTATGTTTTTTTCGTCAGGCTGTGTTATAATTCTCATGTTTTCTCTTTCGAGAAAACTATCCACGGAACAAATGCACAGGCTTGGAGTATTATAAAACAAAACTGTAAAACATATGACTTCGAGTTTTTCCAATGCAGACTTTGTTTAAATTATTGATATAAAATTAGGGTAATCAAGCTAAGAAAAAGAATATAACTGAATATGTAGAGTGCAGAGTGTAGGAGAAGATTGTTTTTGATTGAAGGAAAGGATTTTAACATCAAAACTATGGACCATTACTGGCTTAGAGGAAATTTTGCATTTGTATAATTATCTATCTGCAAGCTAACAATGATATCATTTGTATCACTATCTATCTGCGAGCCAACGATGATATCATTTGTATCATTATCTATCTGCGAGCTAACAATGATACCATTTGTATCACTATCTATCTGCGAGCCAACAATGATATCTTTTGTATCACTATCTATCTGCGAGTGAGGGGGCTCGGTGTGTCATAACAAGCTGTCGAGAGGAAGAGCCCGAAACAGCGACACATTTCTCTCCTGACGATCTCCCTGTCGGATTCCGGTTCACGGAGAAATTGCTTGTCAAGCAGCACACGCGGCTGTTTTCATCATCTACCTCATCATCATCTATCATCTCATTATCTCTATCATCTCTCTATCTGCGAGCTAACAATGATATCATTTGTATCACTCACTCACTCACTCACTCAGTCCCATGTCCCAAAGGACGTAGGGGGGACATGAGAGAAGACGCACTATCTGTCTGCAAACTAACAATAATATCATATGTATCACTATCTATCTGCAAACTAACAATAATATTATTTGTATCACTATCTATTGGTGAACTAACAATGATATCATTTGTATCACTATCTATCTGCTAGCCAACAATGATAATTATGAACAACCCATGACCAGTCAACCAGCCATGTAAGCTAACACCCAACCAGAAAGCCGTCCAGCCAATCAGCTAACTAATCAACACATCAAACATATAAATCAACCTTTAAACGATCCAACCAAGACAAATGAAGGACGAGGAGGGATATAATGAGAACAGTAAAGAAGTTTTTAGACAAAAACAGAAAGAAAGAAAGAAAGAAAGAAAGAAAGAAAAAAAAAGAAAGACAGACAGACAGACAGACAGTCAGACAGAGACATTGATTTTTATCCACACTCTCCGATTATATTTTCTTCGTATTTAGAAATACCCATCTTTTCCCATCTTTTGCTATAATTCAAATATCATTTATTTCTTCCAAAACTTTCTTTCTATTCTTAAATGAACACAGTCAACGCCAAGTTTTCAAATCAAAATCTGACTCCTCAAGTTTGCATTTTCCTCAGAACTGGATTAAAGAATACAAGAAAAAATAGTGCATCTCGACTTGTTTCAAGTAGTTATTCTGATGAGCGTATGAATAATTCAGTCCTTTCAACATGACAGAGCATATCATGCAAAGCAATATCCAACCCAGACAATTTTTATATCAAGATGAAAAAATGTTGGAAATAGAAGGGTCCTGAAAGTAATTGGACTGCACTTGCCCCAGTTGGAAAATCAGGTTACACGATATGAATATCAAACAAGCGTTCTAGTGTCATGCTGACATTGAACGCATAAAGAGATGCATGCACGAATGCATGGGAGTTCACACAAACACACATATGTATGCGTGCATGAATGCGACACGCAGACACATTCTTACGCACACACAGTACACACACAAGTACACGCACATACACACACACACACACACACACACACACACACACACACACACACACACACACACACACACACACACACACACACACGCACACGTACAGACGCACACACATGCGCGAACGCGCAAATAAATATGCACATACATAATAACAAGGAAGACAGGTGGACGAAAGAAAGAAAGACAGAAAGAAGGAAATAGAGAGGGAAACAAAAAGACACACGCACAGAAAAATACAACACAAACGCAAAAAGATGAGACAGCAGACAAATAGAGGGGTGACCCTGGCATGCAATCATACACAGATTTTCCTTCTGCACCGTTATCATTTTTCTTTGAAATTCAAATCTTCTTCCTCCTTATCATCATTCCTAGAATCTCAACTATTACTCACCACTTCTAAAGCTCCCACTTTGCATTAAAACACAATATCAGCTTTAATAAAACCTTTTTCTTCAAGACTGGAACTTTTCTTTGAACTTCATAAAACATAAATCGTTAAGAAAAACTACGCACTAATTTGTTCAAATTTGCTGTGATTAGTAGGCGTATGAATAATTCAGCCCTTGTAAAAAAAGACAGACCGTGTTAATGTTATGCAGTCTTTATTCTCTCTTGTGAAACATAATATTACTGTGATGTCAAGATTTTGAAATGCAAGACCGCTGAATATCATGAGACTGTCCCTGCTGGAAATCGAGTTACAATCTAGGAATAATGATGACAAATACAGTGTCGAACTAGGAACTGGTCACATACATACAGTTACGAAAGCATGGATGTACGCACGCAGGCACGTACATTATTATGTGCGCTTGTGTGTGCTTGCACGGAACACACACACACACACACACACACACACACACACACACAACACACACACACACACACACACACTAACACACACACACGCGCACACACATACACACACATGCACACATACACAAACTCAAACATTAATGGTACACTCTGCTCAAATATACACAAAGTTTATCAGGTTACAAATCCAGATGATGCTATTAACTATTGGATGGAGACATTTGTAGCTATTTATAATAAACATGCTCCATTTATTGAGAGGAAGAAGTTGTGACAGAGGTCAGAGGTCCCCTCTGCTACTGGTAACCAGGTAAACCAGTACTCCCTGTGTCATGTGGGTAGATGGAGCTCATCAGTCTGGGAAGACAACCCATCTAGGAGAAGAAAAACTCTGATTCCAAACCTTCCCTGCCTTGCGGCCAAACCTAATCATAGGACAAGCTTCAGGAGTCAACCCTAAGGAAAAATCCGGAGTTGGAGTCCCTAAGGCAGTTTGAGGCTGTTTACAGCAACGTTCTGGCAACTCCTGCATCGGCTTCGGAACCATGAGTATGGGCAGTTGCCTTTCCAGAGGACCATTTCAGTGACGTGGAGAGGAGGGGGGCTGCTGCATGGGTAACACCTTGCCCTCCATACTTACTTACCCAGGCTTTGTACTCTGGAGAGGTCACTCCAGCTTCGTTTTGCAGCGTCGACACAACACGGGAAGCAGCTGCAATTGGCATAGGATCCGATGCCAGCGGCTGCTTCCCATGGTGGGAGAGGTCATCATATCTCACTGGGGACGGGAGAGCCTAGTGGTCAGAACATTGCGCTGGCAATTTGACGACCCGAGTTCGATTCCCGGTCGAGGATATTTTTCTACCAAGTTAAAATCAGTGCTGACTCCACTCTCCCCAAAAGTCCTTCGGATGAGACTGTAAACCGAGGCCCCGTGTGTGAACGCACGCAGAACATCTTGCGCACACGTTAAATCCAGTCCCGCATTTCGTAAGAGTAAGCCATCATGTGCCGGTGGGAACAGATGACATTTGTGACGCTCCACCACATAATAAGTCGGAGTGCACCAGAGGTCAATTTTTAGTTATTGACATGTTATTAATGTACAATAAAGTGGCTATCAAATACAAAAAACAGATAGAAAATCGGACAATTCTGTGCAAAGTTATTACAAATTGAAACGATAAACTGCAGGATGTGACAAAATGAGAAACGGGCAAGTTTATTTTCGTAACAGGTTGTCAGAATGAGGGCTTGGGTACTTTCAAAACACATTTAAAAGCAAGAGGAATTAAAATTGTGCCTTGATTATTTTATTATAAGGTAGATAATCGGACATTATTTAATAATCTATCAAAATCTCAAAATTGACAACTTGACCCCCAACTGCCTTTAATAGCTCCTAGCGCAAAATTGGGTAATGTACTAAGCGACTCATTTCGTGGTGGAGCGCCACATTTACAAAACTGCATACACACGGGGACTGGATGTAAAAAAAAGCACAAGAGTGCTTATTCCATTATTCTCGATATAAAATAATAATAATAATAATAATAATAATAATAATAATAATAATAATAATAATAATAATAATAATGATAATAATAATAATAAAGCTGGGCAGCTACCATCTGCCTTAAGCTGGGCAGCCCCCAGCTAGTAAGGTGCTCCCCCGTCACGGTCCGTTAACCTCATTGGGCGCGTGGGGTTTAGGGCGAAAAATGACAAGTGGATGGACAACTTTGCACCAGGCAACAGAAAAAATAAAAACTCTCGCCCTAAAATTGGCCACGTGGAAGAAAAAGAACAAGAAGACTTGAGGTAGCCAGCTAGAAAACCAGGCAAGTTTATTGGCATTTTTGTCAAGCGAGGTGGAGAGAACAGCTAGGAAAACTCCTCAAAAGAATGCATCCACTTTGTCTACAATCTTTTTTTTATCCAACATGCACACACTGTCAGTTGACAGGACAGCTCTGTTTGGTTCTGTCACTGACGTATCATTAAAGTGGGTATTATAACTGGTAGCATCCTACCTGTGTTGGAACAGAAAAGCATGCACTGTTTAACATCTAACAGGCAGTTCAGCAGCAATCATTTGTCTTTGGGGGCTCTGACCCGATGGCTGCAAAACATTCATCAGGTTCGATTCCCGGTTGAAGGGATTTCCCCCCTGGAGTTAACTTCAGTGCTGACTCTACTTTCCCCAAAAGTCCTTCGGATGAGACTATAAACCGAGGCCCCGTGTGCGAACGCACGCAGAACATCTTGCGCACACGTTAAATCCTGTTCCGCTTTTTGTAAGAGTATGCCATTATGTGCTAGTGGGAACAGATGACAATATTTACAAAAAAAACTGCATACATACGGGAATTGGATGTAAAAAAAATAGCACATGTCTTGAGTGCGTATTCCATTATCTTCGATATAAAAGGATAAATAAATGTAAAAGAATAAATAAATACATAATAAATAAAAATATAAAAACAACACGTTCCTGGGTGTAGAGTTTGGATGATAGGACAGGAATGTCCATGACAGAAAAATAAACGAGTATTCATTCTACACTTGAAACAGACTGACAACAAGAAATGTTAAACATACGGGGGGGAATAGGGTGACAGCTGTATGGATGCAGTTTCAGAATGTTTCCGTTTTTATATCGGAATTAGAGATAAACGCTTTTGACAGAGAAAAAAAAAAGTTCTAAATATCCTTAATATTTTGAATTTGACAGGCTTTTTTATTTTGTACCACTTTCTGTCACAGCAGATTTTTCTGCGTGAAATTCGGGCTTCTCTCCCCGGGGAGAGCGGGTCGCCACAAGTGTAGCGCCTACCTATTATTTTTTTTCTCCCTCAGGGATGGTGTCTAAACACGACATCTGAGCGCATGCTGTTTTTTTTTTTTAATTTTGTCACACCGGCACACGATGGCCTGCTCTTCCGAAAGGCAGAACGGAGTTTTAACGTGTGTGCAAGATGTTCTTCGTGTGTTCGCACACGGGGCCTCGGCTTATAGTCTCATCCAAATACTTCGTTGTCATAATAGGCAAAAGTTTACTCTTTTGATACTAGTTTCAAGCTTAAGTGCAGAAGCAGAACCCTGTTAAGTTCTTAACTGGAGTGTGGACATCAGGGTAAACCACTCACCCACCCACTTCTCTCCCCCCCCCCTCCAACAGTCTTACCACTATAAAGTGAGAAAGTTGTAAACACATCTATAGGGGCAAAAGTCCTAGATGGAAGTGAGCCAGGAAGAAGAGGTGATGTTCACGATGCTTCATCACAGTCCTCCATCACTCCTGTCTGCCTCAGTCTCCCCCCTTACCTCCAGCAAGCCATCCCCCACACTGCAGAAACAAGTCAGTGTCGGTAGCGGGCTGATGTAGGGCGGAAACAGCCCCAGCCCATGACTGTGATGCCTTGGTCCCTGCTTCCTCCACACACATACAGTCTGTGTCAGCACTATGGGGAGAGGGGATATTTGCCACTGTGTCTGACTTCCTGTGCTTCTATACCCCCACTGCTGCTGCTTTTAATGAACTATCTATAGCTCCCTGTTTTTGTATTTTCTATGTTGTACTACTTTATGTCACAGTAGATTTCTCTGCGTGAAATTCGGGCTGCTCTCCAGGGGGAGAGTGCATCGCCACAAGTGCAGCGCCTACCCATTTTTTTTTCTTTTTCCTGCATGGAACTGTATTTGTTTCCTTAACAGAGTGGCTTTTTCTACAGAATTTTGCCAGGGTCAACCCCCTTTTTGCTGTGGGTTCTTTTACGTGCGCTAAATATTGATGTGTAACACAGGGGACCTCAGTTTATCGTATCATCTGAAAGACTAGTGCCCAGACCACCACTCAGGGTCTAATGGATGGGGAAAAAGCTTTGGGCCCAAACGGAGTACGAACCACCGCACACTCCGACCCGCACTTTTTGCTTTCTAGGCATGGCGTGTTACCACCTAGACCACCATCCATGTTGCTGTATGTTATAAACTCTCTATACCCACTGCTGCTGCAGTTTATGAACTTGGTACTTTTCTGTATCTTTGCCCAGTTTTAAACACATCCTCTTTCCCTGCTTTATACAAACTACAAAAATTAAAACTTATTTTGGATAAGTAGGCATATTCGATAGTTTTCTGAAAAAAACAGTTAATCTATCATAATCTGTCAAAATGAGACACATTGGAAAATCAAGAATTATTTGCGAGTTCATTGGCAAATTCATTAAATATTCTCTTGCCCAAGTTCACTGACATATTTTGGACAAAAACAAAAACTATATCAATACTTCTTCATCAATTAGTAAATGTCTTTATTGTAATGCTTTTAAAATTTATTTACATGAACTATTTAGAAGAAAACATTTTTAGTGTAATGACATACCCTTAGTCTTGAATGTCACAGCCATAAAGAAAAAAATTCTGTAACCCAAGACGTGAACAATTCTAAACATATACAGAGTGGCACAATTTTTTTTTAATGTGACATATTATGAAACTAGACCATGAAGGGACATAAACCCTAAACAAAGTTTTTCTTCAGGATAAACCAAAGTGAAGCTGCTCTGAAGCTCAGTACATTAAAAATAAGTCACACCACAAACAGGCTATAGGCTACACTTATCTTCCTCTCCTCATCACTTGGTGTTGTTTCCTTTTCACATGAACTCATATAAACACTAAGTACAAGGGTTTCAAAAGAACACAGCAAAGAAAACGGCGACATTTTAAAAAAAAGGACGGAAATCGTTAAAAGAAAAGCTCCCTTCTGCACACAAAAGAGGTGTTGCAAATGACGGAAGCGGATGCGGAACAACATATATTGTCCCCCTTGTTTCACGTTTCCGCTGCCGCTCTCCCGCCAGACAATTTCCTGTCTCCAAAAGGCTGGAGAGAAATAACGATGCCTGATCCGTGATGGGCAGGCATTGCAGAGAGGAGAGAACAGGGTGGGCATTGTCAACGAGACTGGGCTAGGCTGTATTGTTTATTTAGTCATTTTTGAAAATTTAATTCTTCTATGTCGGGATAATGGGATAAGCACTCGTATGCTTTTTTCATCCAGTCCCCGTGTGTACGCAGTTTTGTAAATATTGTCATCTGTTCCCACCGGCATACAATGGCCTATTCTTACGAAAAGCAGAACAAGATTTGACGTGTGCGCAAGACGTTCTGCGTGCGTTCGCACATGGTACCTCGGTTTACAGTCTCATCTGAGAGACTTTTGGGGAGAGTGGAGTCAGCACTGATGTTAACTCTAGGGGAAAAATCCCCTCCAACGGGGAATCGAACTCCGATGGTCAATTTGCGAGCGCAATTTGAGAAAATTATTGGCCAGTTTGAGTCCCATTCTATCCCGACTTTTCCACAGTTACAGAGCCCACAGCACCAAGAGAGTGCTGTACTGTATGTATGCACACTTTACTAATATTTTTGTTATGCGTAGCGCCGGTCTTGTGGCGACCCAAATCCCCGAATATATTGTATGTATAGATAATGTGAAACGTGAGACATAGGACTTGAAACTATTCTTAAATTAATGAAGAATTTTACGCACGCACGCGCGCGCGCGCGCGCACACACACACACACACACACACACACACACACACACACACACACACACACACACACACACACACACACACATACACACACACTATTATCATAATGTTTATGTGCACTACTACGCATTATTGCTTACACTGTACCAGCTTTTGTTCTGACAAATTTTCTATATTCAACCCAGGATGCTCTTTTCGGGGATGTGGTGCCACCACAAGATCGGGACTACCCATAACAAAAATGCAAGTAAAGTGTGTATGCATACAGTACAGCAGCACTCTCTTGGTGCTGTGGACTCTGTTACTGTGCAAAAGTTGGGATAGAACGGGGACTCAAACCGGCCCTTTGTCAAAATTTCTCCAAATTCGCCTACCTCTCAGGAGATGTGTAGAGACAGACAGACAGACAGACAGACAGAGACAGACAGAGACATAGACAGAGAGACAGAGAGATACAGAGATACAGAGACAGAGAGAAGGGTGGGGTAGGAAATGAGAAGCCTTCGGAAGCAAGTTTTCAATTTGATAGACAAGTTCTAGTTTACAATATAATGGACAAGGTCTTGTTTTCAATCTAATGGACAAGTTCTCCTCTCGCAGCTTGTTACTTTTTCCGCTCAAACTGATCTTTTCATTCATTGATTGAGATTATATCACAGTGCCAGCGAAATTACCTGATCTAGGGACTGTGGCAGCAAGTCATCATACTTCGGCGCCTTGGGCCACCCCCCAAAAAGCATTTATATTTTTATTATTTATTTATACTTTTTTATCGAAGATAATGGAATAAGCACTTATGTGATTTTTTACATCCAGTCCCCGGGTGTATGCTGTTTTGTAAATCTTGTCATCTGTGTGTGTGTGTGTGTGTGTGTGTGTGTGTGTGTGTGTGTGTGTGTATGTAAATGTGTGTGTGTGTTGTGTGTGTGTGTGTGTGTGTGTGTGTGTGTGTGTGTGTGTGTGTATGAACAGACGTTAAACTGTATGTCTACCTGTATCCACACCTGCACATGCATGCCTGCCTAAAAAAAAGTCTACCCATCTCTGTCTCTCTGTCTCTCTGTCTCTCTGTGTCTGTCTGTGTCTGTCTGTCTGTCTGTCTGTCTGTCTGTCTGTCTGTCTCTGTGTCATCATTCTATAAGGCAACAATGCTAGGCCCACGCAAGCAGAAGAGTTGTTCTATGTTCTGATCTTTATTATTCTGGCCTTTTTGTCGACACGCCAAGACAGCACAATCTGGTGTATATCATTTTCACGATAATGATAAACCATCATCACTCAGTTTTTGGACATTCGTTGCAGGGGAAAAAAGGTTTTTTTTTCAGGACAAAGACTGAATTTAGACAGTGGAGTATGTCTTTTGATGCTGAAAAAGAACTGGTGGAGTTAGATGCACACGAACCTTTCTTCAAAGAAATGAATTGTTATGAAAATACTTTATTGTCATTTTGCATGTGTGTGTGTGTGTGTGTGTGTGTGTGTGTGTGTGTGTGTGTGTGTGTGTGTGTGTGTGTGTGTGTGTGTGTGTGTGTGTGTGTGTGTGTATGTGTGTGTGTGTATGTGTGTGTGTGTGTGTGTGTGTATGTGTGTGTTGTGTGTGTGTTATTACTT
>CM060321.1:4515613-4518113 GCA_030674155.1 Stramonita haemastoma | reverse complement strand
TCTGACATAGCAAAGCTTAAAGCTGACAAAGTGATGACGTTGGAACATGAACCTTAGCTGAAATCGCAGGTCAATATAAATAAAACTCACCAAGAGACATAATCCAGATCGTGGCAAATATCTGGCTACCGATCTACTTCTTTTTATAGTGTGTGGATCAATGATGCGTCTTTGAATTAAAAAAAAAATAACGAGTAAGAGAATGTCTCTCTGTGCTTTTGTTTTGTGTGACATCCCTTTTTTTTGTAAACAAGATCTTTATTTTTTTATCTGTTTGACTGCTTGCTTGTTCTTATTTCCTTTGTTCTGTATCTGTTGTTTTACTACACTGCTAAATCCGGGCAGCTACAAATAATATGGAAATGTGCTCAGATTCAGCAGTGCTAGCCATTATTTTCTTTACTCTAGGCATCGACTTCTTCTCTGTTCTCTTTGGCAAATGTGACGCTCCACCACATAAGGAGTCACATTGCACCAGAGGTCAGTTTTTAGTTATTGGCATGTTGTTGATTTGCAATAAAATGGCTATATAACACAAGAAACAGATTGAAAATCGAGCCATTCTATCAAAAGTTCTCACAAATTGAAATGATGGACTGCAGAAAATGACAAAATGTGAAATTGACAAGTTAAGCATCCTATTAGGTGGCCAGAATGAGGACTTGGCTAGCTTCAAAAACACGTTTAAAGACAAAACGAAACAATTATGACTTGATATTTCACTACAAGGTAGTATATGTGCTATAGTGTTAAAATCTATCAACATCTCTAAGCGACTCGTTTCGTGGTGGAGCGTCACAAATGACCAGAGCGTGAAGACCTGTGTGAGAGAAACAGGGGGACTGTAAACAGCGGCACCTATCAGTTGCCAACATAAAGGAATCCTCAGCAGAAACATATTGCCACGTGATGGCCCAGTGTCGCCATTGGCAATGATAGCTCTTTTTATTGCCCTGCTGGATCAAGTAACAATGATATTTTTTAATGGACAGGGGGCTGTTTGTCTATGTGCGTCTCTCTGTCTATGGCTCTGAATTTGCCTTACCATTTTGTTGTTGTTGTTTCTTCCCCTTCTTGTATAGATGAAAGAAAAAGTCATATGTACCAGCCATACATGACATTTTTGTAGGAGTTCATCAGTTTCCTCTCCATGGACACATTGATTTTCTCTCTTTTGGCCCTGATGGATAAACTTCCATTTTATTTGTAAGGAGACACCTGATTTTCCTTTTTTTCTCTAGGGAATGGCAAAAGCATTCAGAACTGACGAGAGAAAAAGCATATAGAGACATTCATTATCTTCTTCTCTGAGATCAGACAACAACTATTGTTGTCTGTCATATGAGCAAACATTTTTTGTGCCGCTGTAAAGCGCCTGACAAGTCAAGCTCAGCCATCCAACTTTGGCGTGAGAGAAAAAACTATCTTTCTGGACAAAAGGAAAGAGAATGGACCCAGAAGACAGATAATAGGCAAGGAGGAGGTTTATCTATTTATTTCATGTATTTTATTCTTTAATGTCAAGAATAATGAGATAAGCACTTTTGTGCTTTTTTACATCCAGTCCCCGTGTGTATGCAGTTTTGTAAATATTGTCATCTGTTCCCACCGGTACACAATGGCCTACTCTTACGAAAAGCGGAACAGGATTTAACGTATGCGCAAGATGTTCTCCGTGCTTTCACACACGAGGCCTCGGTTTATAGTCTCATCCGAAAGACTTTTGGGGGGAGTTTATTGTTGTCTGTTATTGTTTATTGTTGTCTGTCTTATGAGCAAAAATTTTGTGGCACTGCTGTAAAGTGCCTGAACAAGTCAAGCTCAGCGCATTCGACTCTGGCGTGAAAGAAAAGAGCTATCTTTCTGGACAAAAGGCAGGAGAATGGACCCAGAAGACAGGTTTATTTATTCATTTTGTTTATTTTATTCCTTTATGTCAAAGATAATGGGATAAGCACTCTTGTGCTTTTTTCATCCAGTCCCCGTGTGTATGTAGTTGTGTAAATATTGTTATCTGTTCCCACTAGCACACAATGGCCTTCTCTTACGAAAAGCGGAACAGGATTTAACGTGTGCACAAGATGTTCTCCGTGCGTTCACACACGGGGCCTCGGTTTATAGTCTCATCCAAAGAACTTTTGGGGAGAGTAGAATCAGCACTGATGTTAACTCCAGGAGAAAAATCTCCTCGAACGGGAATCGAACCCGGGTCGTCAAATTGCGAGCGCAATGTTCTGACCACTAGGCTATCCCGTCCCCCCAGTGACAGTAAGAATAGGAACAAAACAGAAACAAAGAGATGGAAAGAAAAGAGGGAGTTCCTAGCACAGACCTTGTAGAAGGCGGGGATACTATTCATACTGCCAGATCAACAGCGTCCCCACAGAGGGAAACAGAGGGACACACAGACTGCAGCAGACATCACAGAGAATGCTATTCATACTGCCAGATCAACAGCGTCCCCACAGGGGGACACAGAGGGACACACAGACTGCAGCAG
>CM060321.1:4488113-4503113 GCA_030674155.1 Stramonita haemastoma | reverse complement strand
GCTGTATAATCTGCAACAGCTTGTATATGGAAGACCAGTCCACTGATAGCCAAGAAACGCAAATAGCCTACACACCTTTTTTGGTAAATAAGCAATATGTCATTTCAAGTTCTTTTTTTCTTGAACATACATTTGATTTGGTAAGTATACACCAAGCACAGAAAAAGCCCATTACAAACTAGAATTTAAAAAACCCTTGTAAAATGGTATATTAACACCCCTCTCCCTCACATATACATACGCCCACACACTCTCACACACATATACATATATACACAAAATAGAAATCTAAAGAAAACTGAAGCTTACTAAAATAAAACCCAACTATTTAAGTTACCTGGATTTTGTGCTTTAAATCGTTGCAACACAATAATTTAAAGCCACGCATTCAAAAATAATATTACAGTATTCTGTTTTTCCAGTGTGGCCTCAGTTGCATGCAGATCATGGAGCACCACCTTTTATTTATTTGCTCTTCTTATTCTTTTCCCGTTTTTGAAGGGTGCATCACATGCCTTTCTTCATTGGCCAAAAATAAAAGTTAAAATCAACACGAGAAAATATATTTTCCTGTACCCTATCTACAGTCTGCAGAACGAACTATGCTTTCATTGATCAGCTGATGATTTTTTCAGTAGTTGGGGGGAAAAAGCATTTGAAAAATACTAATTCATCTAATTGACATTGTTCACAGCTGCATATCAAGAACATTTCAAATAAGTTAAGTGTATGAATAACTAAAGTTGTACAATAACTGATACATCAAAGACCTTTAACCCTTGTGGAGATTAAAAAAAATCAATCAGTTCTGTCACTATCAGGTATTTCAAACACTTTCTTATAAAAAATCAACTTCAAAATTTAAAAAGAACTTTTTTAATTAGATAAGAAAGTAAAGCCAATATGACTGTTTTGAACATAGACTCACATAAGCCAACACACCACTACACCATCATTACTAATTATGTTTTATATCATTGATGTGTTGAGCAATGGTTTTTGCACGGAAAATCAGTACATAGACAGCCTTTTTGGAAACAGAGCACATTAAAAGGTATTTTTTGAAAACATTTAATCTGATTAACACACCAAGCACAGAATAAAACAACTTCAAAAAGAAAAAAAATGACCAGTGAATCTTTGTATAACACACACACACACACACACACACACACACACACACACACACACACACACACACACACACACACACACACACACACACACACTAAAAAAATGTAAAACACCGGTCTTTTTTCTTAACTGCATTTTCTTTTAAAGCATTATCAACTCAAAAAACCCTGTCACTTATCCCAAAGTAGAAGTAGTATATTATAAGGATTTTCTCTGTGACCTCAGTTGCCTACAGATCCTAGAAATTGTTTCTTTATTTGTTTTCCTTATTTTCTTTATATTGATGCTTTCCGTTTCTTTCTTCTTGGGCCGAAAAATGCAATCAGTTTTTTTTTAATTGTTCATATGAGCAAATATATTCCTTTCTATCATACATACAGTTTGGAGCAACTAATGATGCTCTTGATCAACTGATGTTTTTAGTAATTAAAAGCAAAATTTCATTAGTATTTTCTCTTATCGCATGTTTATAGCCCCATGTCAACAATATAAATATCTAACAGAATGAATACACAAAACATCTTAAGCTGTCAACTTCTTAAAACATTTGAGGCATTTGACTGTTTTGGTTAAAAAAAGGGGGACCCCAGAAAAGTAAATCAGTGCTGTCATAATCAGATACTTTAAAGATGATATGAAAAAATCAAAACAAACGTAAGAGGTACTTTTCTTATCGCATACAAGCAAAGGCAACATAGTTTTAAGCACACGTACACACGAGTCGACACAACTCCACACGATAATTAGTACGCATGTTTTTTTAAAAAGCATTCATGTGCTGCTGTAAAATGTGCAACAATTTTTACTTGGAAGATCAGTACATCCAGCGCCCAGAAACACAAATACACACCCTTTTTCGTTATTAATATATCATTACAAGTTATTTTTTCTTCAATATTTCATCTGGTTAACACACAAAACACAGAAAAAAGTAATTACAAAATAGAGGAAAAAACATTTGTAAAATGGTGTATAGTGCACACACACAGAGGGGCGCGCAACCCCAAACACACACACACACACACACACACACACACACAACACACACACACACACACACACACACACACACACACACACACACACACACACACACGAAATTAAAAAAATAACTTTAAAAAATGCGGTTTATGTTAATTGCCTTTTAGGCTTTAAATCATTACAACACAAGGCACTGCGGCACACATTAAAAAATAATATTTTTCTTTCTTTGAGGCCTCAGTTGCATGCAGATCATAGAGCGCCATGTTTTATTTATTTGGTTTTCCTTTTCTCTTTTACTTTTTTTATGGGTGTTTTACGTGTCTCATTGGCCGAAAAAATAGATCACAAATCAATACGTTCGACTCCTGTCCTACGTATAGCCTATAACAAAAAATAGCTGAATTGATTAACTGATAACATTTTAAACATACTATCTCATTTCCTTTGACATCTATAGTCTCACTGACTACAAAGCCTTATCAGGGTTGTCATCTCATTCAAGCGAAATTATCCGTACGAAGAAATGGCTTACACTATACAAAAACAAGCACCTGAGGCTTTTGTTTTATCAACATATAGATCAGTCCTGTCAAAGTCAGGTACTTTAAAGACTTTACCGAACAATTGGAAAGGGCCTACTTTTGATTTTTGTTAACTAAAATATTATAAAGTCATCATCACAGCTAGCTTCTTAGTTACACACACACACACACACACACACACACACACACACACACACACACACACACACACACACACACACACACACACACACACACACACAGGGGCTGAGGAACTTCTTCACTATAATCTACAGTATTGATTCACAAACCAACCAGGTAAAGCAAAAGTAAAAGTGAAACCAATCCCAAATTTTAGGGGGACATCAAATATATGCATATGTACATCCTGCCATCTACAGCTATCTAACGACAGACATTTTGTTTTAAAGTTCCAGATCAATAACAATATTTTCAAAGGCACACGATTCCTGTGAAATTAACACTATTCAAAATAATGTCCCATTTATAGTGTCAGCATATTCAACAAAATAATCCTTCGAGGTCCTTTTTTATAACAGTCTTACATCCTGCGTGCTGACAATGTCAGCGGTTTGAAAAAAATTGATTCAATAAAACAAAAAATAACAACAATTTTTTTTTTCATCAAAATGGCAAAAAGGGGAGATAAACCATATAAAAGCATTCTTTGTAAGCAAGCATTTTTGGCGCTAAATTTCCACTGCTTTGAACATACATCCTCCCACGCACATTTTCTTAGCACTTCTTTCTGGCTACTCCTCTGACAGAAAAATCGCTTGAGAATTCACACAAGAAAGATCACGTTAACAAAAAAACTAATATTTTGTTTTGACCTTTTTGCCTCAGGTAGCTGCCTGCGTATCATGGAGCAACATATTTTTTGGTGCTGTCTTCGGCTGTTTTCAGTACCCCTCCTACCCCCACCCCCACCCACCCCCCCCAAAAAAAAAAAAGAAAAAAAAGAGTTTTTTTTATCCGTTTCTTCTTCCTGCTTTTCCCTCACAAAGTATCTTTCACATAATAAGAAAAACACATACACAACAAACTAACCAAAAATCATCCAGTATTCATCACTTTTGGGATAACTTATAAACAATTAAAAAATGTATGTTGCGTCCAATTCAGGGAACACAAAAAGCATCCATTTTTTAGGGATTGTAAGCAAAACAAATAGTTTGCGCTGGCTGCTGGTGCTAATCTATCAGGTGTGCAATTGCATGAATTTGCCTGCCATAATTTTTTTTCCACATATGCCCGTTTTCGCGAGCAAACACACACACACACACACACACACACACACACACACACACACACACACACACACACACACACACACACACACACACAACACATACACACGAGTCTGTCAGCCCTCTTTACGTATTGCCACATGCTGTCCACTTCCTCTATTTCAGCACTTTTTCATGATAAAGACATATACAATAAACTAACCAAAAAGCATATACCATTCATCACTTTCGGGATATTTTCTAAACACAATCAAAAAAGGTATGTTGCGTCCAATTCAGGGAACACAGAAAAAACATCCATTTTTTACTGATTGTAAGCAAAACATATTTTGCGGACTTGTCCAGACCCCTACTCCCTTAAAGATGTACTCCCCGTTTTCCCCACCCCTGCCCTCCCTAGCAATTATTCAATAACATTAATAATCATAACTTTTCATCTCTACCCTTTTCTCATAGTGCTACCTCTCCAATCACTTTTTTTTTTCTAAAACAGCACCTACCCCCTCCCCCCCACACACAGCTCACACACACACACACACACACACACACACACACACACACACACACACACACACACACACACACACACACACACACACACACACACACACACAACACACACACAGTCTGTCGGCCCTCTGTACGTATTTCCACATGCTGTCCACTTCCTCTATT
The DNA here is from genome assembly GCA_030674155.1 of Stramonita haemastoma. Classification (NCBI taxonomy): domain Eukaryota; kingdom Metazoa; phylum Mollusca; class Gastropoda; order Neogastropoda; family Muricidae; genus Stramonita; species Stramonita haemastoma. The sequence goes on along the minus strand of CM060321.1, from coordinate 4,498,528 downwards.
TCAGCACTTTTTCATGATAAAATACACCTTTGTCCAGACTCCTACTCAAAGATGTTCTCCCTGTTTTTCCCCACCCCCGCCCCTTCCTAGCAATTATTCAATAACATAAATAATGAATGTATATCTTTTTACCTATCCCCTTTTATTATTGTGCTACCTCTTCAATTACTTTTTTTTTTTTTTCTAAAATAGCACCTCCCCCCAGCTTACACACACACACACACACACACACACACACACACACACACACACACACACACACACACACACACACACACACACACACACACACACACACCACTCATTTAAAACCCGTTCCGCTTTTCGGAAGAATAGGCCATTGTGTGCCGGTCTTAACACGAATGACAAAATTTACAAAACGGCATACACACGCGGACTGGGTGTAAAAATAAAGCTCAGAGTTTATTGCATTATCCTCGAGATAAAAGAAAAAATACAGCAAAAATATAATAAATTTCTGCCCCACCCACCCAAACCACCTCTCCTCAAATCCAGCAAGAAATCTGTACCTCCTTTAACGAGAATACACCCACACACACACACACACTTACACCCTTGAAAAATGTTTTAATGGCACAGTGTCGGAGGTTATCATCGTCTGAAATCATTCCTATCCGTGCGAAAGAACAGGAAAAACTGAAAGCTACTACCACCAGTGTAAAATCTGTACACCATTTAACGAGAATATTTCCACCCCAACCTCCTACACCCTTGAAAAAAATGTTTATGGCACAGTGTCAGAAGTTATCACTGTGTGAAATCACTCCTATACATGCGGAAGGACGGAAAAACTATAAAAAAAAAAAACTATTACCACCAGTGTAAAATTTGTACCTCGTTTAACGAGAATGTTTCCACCCCACATAAACTACCTACACCCTTGAAAAATGTTTATGGTACAGTGTCAGAAGTTACCACTGTGAGAAATCACTCCATGTGGAAAGGACAGAAAAAACTATATAAATAAACTACTACCGCCAGTGTGAAATATGTACCTCATTGAACGAGAATGTTTCCACCCCAACCACCTACACCCTTGAAAAAATATGTATAGTACAGTGTCAGAAGTTATCACTGTATAAAACCACTCTTATCCATGTGGAAGGCATGAAAAACTGAAAACTACTAGCACGAGTGTGTCCATCTGCCTTTATGTTCACATAGGGGGCTAGGATTAGAAACCAGGTTAGTGTTAGACTTAGTATGTAGAGTAAGTGTTAGAGTTAGTGTTAAGAGTTAGACATGCCTCATGCATCAAGGCAGTTTCACAGACCCCCCCAAACCCCACTCTGAATGGATGCGGACACAACAGTAGATAGACACACTGGTACGTAGTTTTAACTTAGTCGCAAATTTCCATCCTACTAGTCCCAAAATAATCTTGTGTGCTTACACATTTTACGAGTGGTTTTGGCTTCAAAAAAGTTTAAGTCCGAAAAAGCGAAATTTATTAAGCATAAAACGGGTCTTAAAGTGGCGGAAATAATATTTTTTGTGTAAAAATTGCTAAAATGCGAATAAGGAGATTTCCCTTTTATAGAGTTACCGATTTTAGGTTGTAGAACATAATCTGTAAAAGCTGGTTTCTTATACTTCTTATAAATGAAAAAAGTGAAAATTTAAAACACTTTTTGAGGCCATTTTAGATTGCTCCCATGAACACCATGCCCAAAACTATGTAAATGATGGGAGTTTCAGATTTTAAAAGTGATGCTCTTTCAATGCATTATATAACTTCTAAATGAGCTTGTAAGCAAAATTTGTCAGCTTCGACCCCCATGTTCCGCCTTATAAAAGAAGTCATGTAAGAGAGCAAATGAGCTTTTTCCTTCTTTTCTTTTCTTTCTTTATTCTTTTATATCAAAGATAATGGAATAAGCACTCTTGTGTTTTTTTTACATCCAGTCCCCGTGTGTATGCAGTTTTGTAAATGCCATCTGTTCCCACCGGCACACGATGGCCTACATCTAGCCCTTTACCCGACACCTACTGATGTATATATGCATTCTACCCCTTCTTTCTAAATTTCCCCCCCAAATCTTCCTACATAATCAGATGCCCCCCCCCCCCCCCCCACCTCACTCTCTTTCTCTCTGTCGTAGAGGTCATCTCCTTTTTGCCTTTGAAATACCCAATTAAAAGATTGAAAAACTTTTTTCCTTTGCTGTTAAATGTATTGTACTCTTTCTAGTATCTATGCTTTTAAAGTAAAACCCAAAGAAAAGTTTTAACCATCTCTACTTTCCTAGACTTTTAAAAACCATTTTTCATCCATATCTATACATACATACCTCACTTTTCTTAATACTATCACTTTAGTTTTTCCATGTTCAACACTTTTGACTCTCTCTCTCTCTCCTCTCTCTCTCTCTCTCTCTCTCTCTCTCTCTCTCTCTCTCTCTCTCTCTCTCTCTCTCTCTCTCTCTCTCTCTCTCTCTCTCTCACACACAACACACACACACACACACACACACACACACACACACACACACACACACACACACACACACACACACTCTAAAATCCATACAGCACTAATGCTTTGGTCTAAAAATAAAACTAAAAACAAATGCGCTCATTAAGCAGGATTGAGGTTTTTTTTAAAGCTTAATTTGTAATTGCACATCCCTGACAGAACAACAAACCTATTTATAGCGTGTGTAATGCTAATCCCCCCTGCCTCTAAGGGCCTAAATAGCTTTTCAAAACTGTTATCCTAAAATAAAACCAGTAACCAGTTTTCTATTAAAAGAAAGACATACACAACAACTTGCTATCCATACCATACCATATTGTTTATAGCTTTACGGATCACAAAAGCTATATCAGGGCTGTTACCACATTCAATTTCAGTGGCTCCAGTAACTTTCAACTTCAGGTTCAAAACCAACACCTATGAATATGTAACACTGTCCATCTAAAAAAAAATCAATGTCACAATTCCTACATCATTTAGTTCCTTAAGGCGAATAAACCAGGCTGTGCTGAAGACGCCAGCCATTTCCCTTAATTTCCCATCTCCAGATTACAAGAAATACGTAAAAAATTCAAACATGTTAAAGTACAAAAATACACATAAAAAGTGCCACATGTGCAAATACCACTGCAGAATGAACATCTTGTGCCTATCCCAGTGTCTAAGTATCACTACCTGGTCGCCAGAATGAAATAATACACAGACTAAATGTCATAATTATAATAAAAATGGAATATTGTTTGAAAGATTTGCTTGAGAAAAGGCAAGAGATTGTACTGGAAGGGCAGAAAATAAAGATGATAGTAAGATGAGGGGAAAGACAGAAAATAGAGAGATAGAAAAGGGGAAATTTCTTGCACAGGATTTCCAGAAGGTGGGGATGCTATTTATAGTGAAAGAGCCCTCGGCATTCCCAAAGGGAGACAACCAGCCACCTACCCTATGTGTCTAAACATAACATACCTTAAAACAACTTTCCTACCCCGCCAGGGCTTTGTAGACGTTTATAGATTGCATATTGATCTAAGAAGTCTGACTTTTTCTTCACAACTTTTGCAAACATCCGCTCTAGCCAAAATCGGTCATTCCACAATCTCATCCACAAAACCAACCTAACATGCCAACAAGAACTGTTTCATAACCAAAATCTGTTTTAACTACAAAATAAACTACAGTCGAAAACAATTTAGACTCAAGAACCTTCTCTAACCACAAATTTCTGGTGCATTCATCCTTGGTTCAGTCTAATTCTTTTGTATGAAATATCTAAAATCTGGGTCGACTTGGAGTGCTGTAGTATTTTTGCATATTAAAAAAAATATTTTACTAGGGGAGATACTTTTCGTTTTCTTGATAATTGTAGCACATTTTTTTCATCTTTTAAGGGGTGCTCTTTAGTAATGGATACCTTTCCTTTTCTTGATAATTGTAGCATTTTTTCGTCTTTTAAAGGGTTCTCTTTAGTAATGAATACTTTTCCTTTTCTTGATAATTGTAGCATATTTTTTTCTATTTTAGGAGGTGCTCTTTAGTAATTTCCATCCTCAAAAATATTTCCTTTTTAAGCTGTGGAGAAATATTTTTACTGATAACACTTCAGGGAGCCAAACCACTGTGGGATGAAGCCATGGTGATCGAAAACCGTACATTCAAATCTATATCTTATCTAGTATAGTTAGTGATGTTCCTGTCCGTGAGTCCCTGTTGACACTACCACAGTTGATACAATCCCTGTTGATCTGATCTGTGCATATTTACCCACTGTTGATCCTGTCCAAATTGATCTGGTCTCCACTCATCCAGTTCTTGTTGATAGAGCTCTAGTTGATCCAAGTCACATCGATTCACTCCACGACGATTCAGTCCACGATGAAACAAGTTCATGATGATCCGGTTCTTCTTGATGCAGTTCACACTTGTTCGGTTCACAATGATCCGAATCCATGACGATCCGAATCCACGATGATCCGAATCCACGATGATCCGAATCCACGATGATCCGAATCCATGATGATCCGAATCCATGATGATCCGAATCCATGATGATCCGGGTCCACGATGATCCAGTTTTTCTTGATGCAGATCACACTTGTTCAGTCCACGCTGATCCAGTCCACGCTGATCCAAGTCCGAGTTGACCCAAGTCCACAATGTTCCGAGTCCACGATGATCCTGTTCTTGCTCTAGTACATACTTACTCAGTCCATGGTGATTCGAATCCATGTTGATCCGAGTCCACGGTGATTTGAGTCCATGTTGATGCCGTTTACGTTGTTTCAGTAGGTGATGTCCTGTGATCTTTTCTGTGCGAAGGTCCTGCTGACAAACTGAAAGGGGCCTTTAGAAATTCATGCTTTTTACTTAAAGTGAAATAAACATTAAGAAAAAAAAGTTTATTACTATACTGAAGTAGAGAGACAGGCAGACAGACTAGCAGAAAAAGAAAAGACAAAAGAGAAAGGGGGGAGGGGGAGAAGGAGGGAGGGGGAGGGAGAGAGAGGGGGGGAGGGAGGGAGGGAGGGAGAGAGAGAGAGAGAGAGAGAGAGAGAGAGAGAGAGAGAGAGAGAGGAGAGAGAGAGAGAGAGAGAGAGAGGGTGGAGGACAGAACACAGAGCGAAAAGAAAGAGGGAGAAAGAAAAAGAGAGAGAGAGAGGGAGGGGGAGGGACAGAGAGGGGGGGAGAGGGAGGGAGGGAGGGAGAGAGAGAGAGAGAGAGAGAGGAGAGGAGAGAGAGAGAGAGAGGAGAGAGAGAGAGAGAGAGAGAGAGAGAGAGAGAGGGTGGAGAAGAACAGAGCGAAAGAAGAGGGAGAAAGAAAAGAGGAGAGAAGAGAGAGAGAGGAGAGAGAGAAAGAGAGAGAGAGAGAGAGAGAGAGAGAGAGAGAGAGAGAGAGAAGAGAGAGAGGAGAGGGAGAGAAGAGAGAGAGAGAGAACACAGAGCGAAAAGAGAGGGAGAAAATAATAGAGAGAGAGAGCGGGGAGAGACCGAGAGAGAAGAGAGAGAAAACCGAGATGAGAGAGACAGAGACACAGAGACAGAACAGAACGGGAGATGTAGAGAGAGGAAGAGAGAGAGGGATGGAGTGAGAGGGAGAGAGAGGGAAAAAGTGAAGGGAAGAACAGAGAGACAGAGACACAGAGAGAGAGGGGGGGGGGGAGAAAAGATATGTGAGGGAGGGGGAAAACTTAGGGATAGATAAATACATAGATACATAAATAAAGATAGCGAGAGAGGTGAGAGGGTGAGGGGGAACAGAGGGAGAGGGAGAACATATAGCTAGCTAGCTAGATAAATAGATAGATAGACAGACAGACAGACAGACAGAATTAGATAGATAGATAGATAGATAGATAGATAGATAGATAGATAGATAGATAGATAGATAGATAGATAGATAGATAGATAGATAGATAGATAGATTGGTAGATTGGTAGATTAATTGATTGATTGATTAGATGAAGAGGGAGAACATAGGGAGAGGGAGAACACAAATAGAGAGAGAGAGAGAGAGAGAGAGAGAGAGAGAGAGAGAGAGAGGAGAGAGAGAGAGAGAGAGAGAGAGAGAGAGAGAGAGAGAGAGAGAGAGAGAGAGAGAGAGAGAGACGGTGACACAGAGAGAGAGGGGTAGGGAGAAGGTTTTTTCTGGTTGTTGTTTAGTAGAAGGCAGTTAAGGAGAAAGCAGCCTGATTTTCATGCAGAGAAATGTACTGAAATTTAAGGTAGTACACAACACAATACAATACAACATAGTACAATAAAATGCAGCCAAAGAAAAGACAGGCAGGCAGAGTGGACAGACAGGCAAATTCCTTATGTATAAAGACACACAAACAAGGCTACACAATAATTATTACCAGACTGCCATGCTGTCTGGTGACTAGGGGCACTGGAGCTGACTCTGGCTGATAAAGCTACTTATGTTGTTCTGCCACTGCCTCGGGTTACTTTTCTTTAAATATAAAGGTAGAGACTGCGTTCCCTCCTGAGGTCTTATTGGTATATTCACAGGCTTCCCCCTGTGCTTGAATAATTCTGATGAGATATTCACTCCAGGCAGTTTACCATTTTAAGCTGCTTTCTTCACACCTCCATCATCACTTAAAACGAGATCTAGGTGTTTTTTTTTTTCTTTCTTGATATTTTTTCTTTCTCCAGTGTCTGTCTATCTGGCTGTCGTGCAATTCTTGGCAGAGTTCTGTCCAACTAGTTGTTACCAGTTCAGCTTTTGGTAGTTATTTGTTCTGCTTGTCCTGGCGCCCTTTTAGAAAATGTTGCTCTCTTGCTCTCCGCAGTTGATGTCTTTTCTATATAAATGTGTACCGTTCTAAAAATCCAGTTGTTTTCATCTTTTTCTTGTCTGATTTTACTTTTCATCTTGTAGTTGTCTCCTTTTGTTCTTGAAAATGTAGGAAGCTTAAGGTTGTTTTTTTATTGCAGTGTTGTAGTTACCCTTTAAGGGATGTTTAAAGTTTTTTTGTTGTTGTTTTTTTAACTTGACTTGCAAGGTGTTAGTAAATGGTAGTTGTTTTCTTCGTCTGTTAAGCACTCCTGCTGCCTCTAACATGACTTTACTTGATACCATAAGCAAGAGTAATAATGTTAGTGCCTTCAATGCACAGTGCTGCAAATTTACTTCTTTCTGTGCTTGATATGCTGAGCATATCTTGGGGGGGGGGGGGGGGGCGTGTTTTTCAGCGATTCCAGATTTGACTTCCTAGAAGGGTTGGCTGCCCACTGGGGTTTTTTTCAGGTAAATCTTCAATGTCGATGTTGACTCCAGGGATTGTTCTTGCCTTTGCTTTGGTGATGTTCACTTGAAGCGTCATACTGCCAAAGCGTACACTACCCGGTACGCGGGGGGCGGGGGGTCAGAGTCCAAATGGCGTAGCACTCAGTCGTTTCCTTCCATGCCAAATTTTACCACCTTTGCTGCCCCTTCAATTCATGATGACTGTCTCACCCCCCAGGTCTGGTTCATGGCGCTTGCTTTCAGCCCCAGAGACCCTGAAAGCAACAAAGAATAAGTGTTGGTGATATGTGTTACCAGGATTGTTTGCTGGTGGTGGTTGTGGTTGTCGGAAGCTCCCCAGCTTAACACTCTTGAAGCAGTCCAGAATATCATATGCACTCTCAACTCACCCAAGAATCACTTAGAACTTACACACACACACACAGGATGAGGAATATGTGTTTATGGTTATTTTCAAATACATCGCCTTAATTATAGTCTGCCATAGTCTTGACCTTCAGAGGAGCTTTCTCCTTTAACAGAGAATACAGGTGTTATGTAAGAGCTTGCAACGGATGAAAACATTATGTGCACCCCAATGGAGATTAAGTCACTGCCTGCCAGTTGGAATGGATGATCATTGTTAAAAAAAAAGAAAGAACTATATAGGCGCTGATGGCATGTTCAGAAAACATCACCGTGGTGAAAATGTGGCTACTTAGCGTCCCATACACAAAAATCTTATTGTTGAACCTCGAAGTTTGAGCCGAGGGACAAAAACATTCTACCAAAATTCATTAAATCTTCAAGCTTAACAGGAAAACCTGATTTAAAAGAATGAAACTCTCTATAACAAAACCTTATGGGCTGTGAGCTAATTAAAAAAAGTTTATGGCTCAAAGCCAAAATAATAAAAAATATAGTTAATTGTAGTAAGGATTTTGATATACTTACACATGCAAACCAAGGTCTTTCTCCTCTTTTGCGTGCGTCAGATGGGCAGCTCAGTCTCTGCAATGGAAGATGTTGCACACTGCAGGTCTCAACGTCGTAGTAGAGCTTCTTAGTCACTTGAAGTTGGAGGGGGGGAGAGGGAGGGGGCGGAGGGGGGGGGGGAGGGGAATAGGTCAGATCCTCTTTTGAAGCACCTCGTATAGCAGGTATGTTTGCAGCACGTGTTCCGTTGTCAGGATGCCAGCTTTTCAACGGCACTGTTGTTACGTTCTATGTGGAGTTCCATGTATGTGTGGTAATGTAGGCGTTTCAGCCTGTGGCGAGACTGACTATACAGGCCATCACAAGTCGTTATGTCACTGTCCTGATGGGGCAAACTGGAGACTTCTGTATGATGCACATGACTTTAACCATTAGATTAGGCCACCTGGGGAATGATGATAGAGAAGAGGTTTTAAGGAAATGCTAAAAAAAAATGCCTGAAGGGATAAACTCACCATTACTTACAAGCACAATGTCACTTATTTGCAGCTGGTATGTTCAATCACTAAGATCATTGTCACTGTTTCTTTGGCTTTGTAGCTTGTAATTTTTTCCCAAAACCAAGATCACTGTCACTGAGATAACTCTCATCTCTTGCTATGATTTTTTTTTTTGCTTTATTAGTTTGTTTTGCTGTTCTAAGCATTCTTTCTAATCTATTTTTTTGCATTTTATTGTTTTGTTTTGAGTCATTCCACTATGTGAATGATATTTATATAATTTTCTATTTCATTTTATCTAATTTCCTATTTTGTTTCGTTTATTTTTCCTAGTGACTACTTAAATTTAACTGTCTGATATAACTTTAGGCTAAAGAATAAGGTTTATTTTTGGTTTGCCATTAAGTTTTAGTTTAAGGTTTAGTTTTGAGGTTTAAAAAGTTTGGTTTTAAAGTTTGATTTTAAAGTTTGGTTTTAAAATTTGGTTTTAGGGCTTAGTTTTAATGTTTGGTTTTATCATTTTGTATTAAGGTTTAGTTGTTTAATTTTAGTTTTTAGTTTTGTTTTAAAGTTTTGTTTTGAGCTTTGGTTTTAAGGTTTAGTTTTAAGTTTCGTTGTTTACTTCTGGATTTCAGTTTTGGTGTTAATGTTTAGTTTTGAGGTTTTAAGGATTGGTTTAAGGTTTAGTTTTAAGGTTTGGTTTTAAGGTTTAGTTCTTCAAGTTTAGTTTTAATTTTTTGTTTTAAAGTTTTGTTTAAAGGTGCAGTTTTAAGGTTTAGTTTCAAAGTTTAGATTTTCGGTTTAGTTTTGATGTTTAATTTTAAGTTTTGGTTTTATAGTTTAGTTTTAAGGACCAATTTTAAGGTTTGGTTTTATATTTTATATTTAAGGTTTGATTAGAATGTTTAAGTTTATGTTTTGTTCTTAAGTTTAGTTTTAAGGTCCAGTTTTAAGGTCCAGTTTTAAGGTTAAGTTTTAAGTTTAAACTTCAGTTTGGTTTATGATTTTGTTTTAATGTCAAGTTTTAAGTTTTTGTTTAAATGTTTAGTTTAAGGTCCAGTTTTCAGGTTTATTTGCTTTGTTTCGAGGTTGGTTTTAAGGTCTGGTTATCCAGTTTTACGGTTTAGTCTAAAGGTCTAGTAGTAAGTTTAGTCAATGTTCGAGTAGTTTAATTTTTAAGGTTTACTCTTAAGGTCTAGTTATTTAATGTTAGGGTTAGATTTTAAGGTTTAGTTCTAGGGTTCATATTTCAGATTTCAGTTTTAAAGTTTTGTTTTGAGGTTTTAAGGATTGTTTTTAAAATAAGTTTTAAAGTTTGGTTTCTAGATTTAGTTTTACGGTTTGGTTTACAAGTTTAGTTCTTCAAGTTTAGTTTTAAGTTTTGATTTAAGTCCCGTTTTAAGGTTTACTTTTAAAGTTTGGCTATGAGGTATAGTTCTAAGGTTTTGTTTGAACTAGATCTCAAGGTTTGGTTTTAATGTTTAGCTTTATTCTTTTGTTTGAAGTTTTAGTTCCAAGCATTGGTTTAACGCTTAGTTTTATGGTCTAGATGATTAGTTAAGGTTTATCTTTAGCGTTTAGTTCAAGTTTAATATTAAGGTTTGGGTTTAAGAATCTAGTTGTTTCGTTTTGGGGTTTAATGTTTTGTTTTAAAGTCTACATGTTTATTTTTAAGCTCTATTTGTTTATTCTTATACTTTATTTGTTTGCTTTTAAGGTGTAGTTATTTTTTTAAGTTTGAGGGTTTAGTTTTTTA
>CM060321.1:4473113-4475613 GCA_030674155.1 Stramonita haemastoma | reverse complement strand
TCTTCTCCATCAGTTCTCTTAACAGAAAATAAAACAAATAACAGCAGCGCTGATAGGCTTTTGCCCTAAAGGGACGTAACTAAAGAAATTGACAAGTCATTGCTCGATCATTTATTTGTTGTTTCATTTGTTCGCTTTAAGGTAATTTTCACTTTTAAAAGAATAATGTCACATCTTTATAAACCCAAAGAAATCTTGGCATGTAAGACAGGTCAATTCGATAGAGTGCTAAAGTGACCCTGGACAAGCCATTTTCAGCATTTCAGAACACTGCATTCAAACTGGTAATCTTGTTCCATACCAGGTGTAATTTCAGGGCTTATGGTGCGTTCAGTCTTTTATTGTGTGTTCTGATCCTAAAGAACTCTAGGGCGGTTCACGTAATGACAGACTCATTTCTCTATGAATATTAAATAGAGGAAGAAATAAAGTTGAGTGCTACTTCATACTATGTAGCCTACTACCGTTCATCTAATTAAGATGATGCCGACAATTGCATAGGAATAAAATTGCGCTATTAAATAAATGTTATGGTTCTTGTACACGGTAGACATTTTTTGTGTGTTTCTGCAACTTGCTAACGTAAATGACAAGGTTTTTAATGGTTATGATTAATCATCTTGATTGGTATTCTAGTTATGAACATGTAGTGCCTCTCTGTCTTTCTGTTTTTCTTTCCTTCTTTATTTCTTTCTTCTTCTCTTATCATTAAATTGTGTACAGTTTTTATATGTAGTCTTTCTTTTTCTCTCTCGTTTTACTTCTGAGCCTGTCTGTTGCATCTGTTTCTATTTTTATTTAGCTTCCGTCTTTCACTGGAATTTATCTGTTTTAGAGATAATAAAGTATTTTGAATTTGAATTTGAATTTGAATGTCAAATGTTTCTGTTCCTTTTTAGTTTTTTTATTCTTTTTATTCTTTTTCTTCACTTTTTCATAAGCTCACCCGAAAGATTCTAGCTAAAAAGATTTTTCACCCCCTTTTTTACCCAGCCCGGGCTACAAAGCATAGCTAGACCGTGACGCACAAATTTTAACGTGATTTTTTCAATCCCAGATTGGGCCCCCGGTTTTTTTTGGCAAGTAGTCAATAGATGGCCATGATTTTATTTTGGCAGCCAGTGGTTTTTTTTTTCTCTTTTTTTTACATTTTCTTTTTCCCCTTTTTTCAGCACTTTCACACGTTGTGCCTCATTCAGAAGAAAAAGGGGGAATGAAAGAAAGAAGGAAATTGCCCGGGGTAAGAAACACGAAAACGAGTGAACCGGGGGGGAATTAGAAAAGTAAGAGGTGAAAAGAAAAGAAAAAAAAAAGGAAAAAAATAGAAGGAAAAAGGGGGGGGCAGGATGGGAAAAAGAAAAAGAAGAAAAAGAAGAAAAAGAAGAAAAAGAAGAAAGAAAAAAGAAAAAAGAAGAAGAAGAAGAACAAAAAAAACAACAAAAACAACCCAAAAAAAAACAACAACCCCAAAAAAAGAAAAAGAGGGGTGATGGGTAGATGATGTTGGGTGTGATGATGATGGATGATGAGATGATGATAAAAAGGGGGAAAAAAAAGAAAAGAAAAGAAGAAGAAGAAGAAAAAAGGGAAAAGAAGAAGGGAAAAAAAAAAGAAGAAAAAAAAAAAAGAAGAAAAGAAAAAGAAGAAAAAGGGAAAAGAAGAAGAAGAAAGAAAAAAAGAAAAAAAGAAAGAGAAAAAAAAAAGGGGGAAAAAAAAAAAAGGGGAAAAAGAAAAAAAAATAAAAGAAGAAAAAGAAAAGAAGAAGAAGAAAAAGAAGAAAAAGAAAAAGAAAAAGAAGAACAACAAAACAACAAAAACCCAAAAACAAAAAGAAAGGGGGGGGGGGGGTAAAAAACCAGAGAAAAAAAGGGGAAAAAAAAAAGAAAAAAAGAAAAGACGAAATGAGCAGTAAAGGAGGTAAAATCAAAACTAAAAGACGCTCTTTTCGGGGAAAAAGAAAAAAACATGGTCAGCAACTTTTACAACAGCAAATGTAGCAAAAACCCGCAAAACACAACAGAGCAGCAAAAACAACAACGACCCCCAAAAAAGGGGTCAAACAACAGAAACGGGGAGAGAGAGGGGAGATGAGGAGAGAGAAGGGGAGAGAGAGAGAGAGGAGAGAAGAAGAGAGAGAGAAAAGAGAAGAGAGGGGGGGGAGAGAAGGGGAAAAAAAGAGAAGGGGAGAGAGAGGGGAAAAGGAGAGAGGAGAGAGAGAGAGAGAGAAGGAGAGAAGAGAAAAGGAAAAAAGGGGAGAAAGGAAAAGAGAGAGAGGAGGAAAGAGAGAGGGGGGTGAAAAAAAGAGAGAGAGAGAGAGGGGAGGAGAGAGAGGAAAAAGAGGGGAGGAGGGAGAAAAGAGGGGAGAGAGGAAAGGGGAAAAAAGAAAGGGGAGAGAGAAAAGAAGGGGGAAGGGGAGAGAAAAGAGGAGAGTAAAAAGGGGAGAGGAGGGGGAGAGGGAAAAAAAAGAGAGGAAAAAAAAGAGAGGGGAGGGGGGAGAGAG
>CM060321.1:4462809-4467809 GCA_030674155.1 Stramonita haemastoma | reverse complement strand
TTTCGTCTCCTCAAAAACCTCCTTGCCTAAATTATCATTTACAAAAGGAAAATCATTTCCTTCGGACAGAACACATCAACTGCTCCAGTTAGCAAATCAATTGAGAATAACTAAAAAAAAACAAAAACAAAAGCCGAAATATTGAAGACCTAATCATATTTCTGATAAATGACAATATGAAACATTTCAGCCCTTTCAACGGGACAGCATTTGTTTTGCAAAGCAGTATCCGTTGTCTCTTCTGAGGGCAAATTTTATCTTACGATATTGTAAACATAAAAATGAAATAGAAGATTGGAATTCATGTGGCTGTCCCAAATGAAAAATCAAGTTACTGTTTAAGAAAAGAAACGCAAAATTTAAGTTTTAATAGTGGAATTTTCCCACATGCACACTATGTAAACACGCTCGCATTCAAGCACTCAGTCACACACACACTTCGCACACACACACACACACGCTCACACGCATATACACACATACACACACACACACATGCACACATGCACACACACACACGTACACACACACACACACACACACACACACACACACACACACACACACGCACGCGCTCATACAAAAACATACACACAGCACACACACACACACACACACACACACACACACACACACACACACACACACACACACACACACACACACACACACGCACGTAGGCACACACACACAGACAGACAGACACACACACACACACACACACACACACACACACACACACACACACACACGTACACGCACACATACACACCTCTTTTCCAAAACTCTAATCCTACACTAATCATCAGCAACAAGACACCATTTAAATACAATTGTTAATTTCTGACATTGAAATATCAAACTGCGTTGTCTTAGAACAAATCCAACTTTGAAGACAATGCAACTGGTATTGTTTTCATGTGTTTTTAAAGAATGATCATATAAATTATTCAGTTATTTAAAAGGGAAAGGACAAATTATGCAAAGGAGGCTCCGTTTTCTCACGGGGCAGTAATTTTAATATCCAAAAGACATGAACAGTTTGAAATGGAAGACCACTTCATCTCACAGGACTATTCCAGCCGAAAACACCGGTTACACTCTTTGAATAATGAATGACAATTGCAGGAACATAGCAGACCACACTGGAAGACAGGCAGACGACTAGCAGACACGCCCGCAGGCACGAATGCAGATAGATGCACACAGGTATTTACAAACGCATGTGTGCACGCGCACATACAACACACATACATACATACATACACACACAGGCGGGCGCTCGCACGTACGTACGTACGCACGCACGCACACACGCACGCACACACGCACACAAGCACGCACGCACACACACACACACACACACACCCCGCGCATGCACGTACACACACACACACACACACACACACACACATACACACACACACACACTAAATAACAAAGTTTGCAGGGAATCATAATTTGACACAGAACTAACAACATATAAAAAATGTGATTCAGTCTTCAATTCTGTGATCTAATGACTTCGTGTAATTAAATCAACGACGACAACGACGACGACGGCACAACGACGCCGACAAAGAAGAAGAAGAAGAAGAAGAAGAAGAAGAAGAAGAAGAAGAAGAAGAAGAAGAAGAAGAAGAAGAAGAAGAAGAAGAAGAAGAAGAAGAAGAAGAGCAAACAACAACAACAACACTATCAACAACAACAACAACAACAACAACAACAATAAGAACAACAGGAAGGACAACAAGAAAAACAGCAACAAAGAAAAAAAGAACAAGAAGAAAAAAACCAAGAAGACGGTTTGGTGCTCTGAGCTGGTAAATCTGGGCAGTTTATTTGTATTCTTGACAAGTGAAGTGGAGAACCGGCATAAAAAAAAAAATCTTCTCAAAGGAAGATACCCCAACATCGTATACAATCATTCCATGTAACGTGCACACAGGGTAAGTCAACAGAACAACTCAGTTTGTCTCTACACAAAACTGTTACCACTGTGTTGAGCTGGATATGTCTTAGTGTCCTCTGTGTAAAAAGGTCAGAAAAGCGACACTGATCATTCAATTTTCAGAAATAAGTCAGCAGCAATGGAAGGTTTGTTTTGTTGTTGTTGTTGTTTTTTTTGGAGGGGTGGAGGGGGCGTTTTTTTTTTTCTCTTTGGGTTGGGAAAGTGGTGGGAGTTTGGAAATGGCAGATGCTAAACACTAATTGCTTCTAGGCTAACAATACGAACTTTAGTGTAAATGCCATGAGGTCAGGGTAAACAATGTGGGAATGAAAATAAAAATTGAAATGCTTAGAAAAGAATAACAAAAGTATTCTTTGAAAACCGTGTTGATCAATGAATAACACCTACTGTGGTTTTAAGGATCTCAAAATCGTTTTCACCTTTTTCAGAAAAAATGGAATTAATTGCTTTTCTGACAGTACAAAAATGATGAGTTGCTAATAGCGCCTATGTATTCTATTTTATAGTATTAATATCTTTACAGGAGAGAGCAAACTTTGTTTTTTTATATAGTTACGTATCTAGAGCACTCTCTAGAGCCCAGTGTTACTGCATGTCATGCACTCTCTAGAGCCCAGTGTTACTGCATGTCATGCACTCTCTAGAGCCCAGTGTTACTGCATGTCATGCACTCTCTAGAGCCCAGTGTTACTGCATGTTATGCACTCTCCATACCCCCATATTATTGCATGCTATGCACTCTCTATAGCCCGGGGTTGCTGCATGTTATGCACTCTCTATAGCCCCATCTTAGTGCATGCTATGCGCTCTCTATAGCCCCGTGTTATTGCATGCTATGCACTCTCTATATCCCAGTGTTACTGCATGCTATGCACTCTCTATAGCCCAGTGTTACTGCAGGCTATGCACTCTCTATAGCCCCGTGTTATTGCATGCTATGCACTCTCTATAGCCCAGTGTTACTGCAGGCTATGCACTCTCTATAGCCCAGTGTTACTGCAGGCTATGCACTTTCTATAGCCCAGTGTTACTGCAGGCTATGCACTCTATATAGCCCCGTGTTATTGCAGGCTATGCACTCTCTATAGCCCCGTGTTACTGCATGTCATGCACTCTCTATAGCCCAGTGTTACTGCAGGCTATGCACTCTCTATAGCCCCGTGTTACTGCATGTCATGCACTCTCTATAGCCCGGGGTTGCTGCATGTCATGCACTCTCTATAGCTCCGTGTTACTGCATGCTGTGCACTCTCTGTTACTGAAATTTATTAACTCTCCATAAGCCACTGCTGCTGCATTTGCTGCAATCTCTACACAACCCTGCTGCTGCAGTTGATTAACTCTATAAACCACTGTTGCTGCTAGATTAGATGCACTCATTTCATATACATGCCACTATTGCTGCTGCAATTTATACACTATCTATACCCCGCTGTTGCTGCATTTGATGCAATCTCTATACCTCATTGCTGCTGCATATTATGCACTCTCTATACTCCGCTGCTGCTGCAATTTATGCACTCTCTATACTCCGCTGCTGCTGCAATTCATGTACTATCTACACTCCGCTGCTGCTGCAATTTATGCACTCTCTATACTCCGCTGCTGCTGCAATTCATGTACTATCTACACTCCGCTGCTGCTGCATATTATGCACTCTCTATACTCCGCTGCTGCTGCAATTTATGCACTCTCTATACTCCGCTGCTGCTGCAATTCATGTACTATCTACACTCCGCTGCTGCTGCAATTTATGCACTCTCTATACTCCGCTGCTGCTGCAATTTATGCACTCTCTTTACCTCGCTGCTGCTGCAATTCATGCAATCTCTATACCTCGCTGCTGCAATTTATGCACTCTCTATACCTCGCTGCTGCTGCAATTCATGCACTCTCTATACCTCGCTGTTGCTGCAGTTTATGCAATCTCTGTACCCCACTGCTGTTTATGAACTCTATACTTTGCTACATCTTTGCCTAGCTTCAAAAGCACGTCTCTTCCAGCTTTCTGCAAAATATAGGCAATCAATGACTCAGTTAAAAGAATTTTCTGGAAAAATGTGATTCAAAACATCTTCAAATATCAGAACATCCAGAGTTTCAACTGGTAAATCGAGACTGTTGTAATCTGATAAAAATATTATATACATTTATTTTAGGATAAACATTATATACATTATCGCACTTTCTCAGGTCATGTGAAAACTCTTCAGTATTATTAGTCTCTAAACTATTACCCCAGTTTCACGTTAAATTATCTTGCCGGTCCTCTTTTACTATTTAATATACATAGATATGTGAATCTGTGTGTGTGTGTGTGTGTGTGCGTGCGTGTGTGTGTATGTGGGTGTATGTGTATGTATGTGTATGTGTATATGTGTATGTGAGTGTGTATTTGTGTGTATATGTGTATGTTTGTGTGTGTGCGTGTATATATGTTTGTATGTGTGTATGTGTGTCCGCGCGCGTGTGTGTGCATACACATATAAGTATGTAAATATACTTGTATAAATACATACACATTTGGCTGCGCATGTATCTATCTATGTATGTACAGCAGTACCATTTTCACAACTCTTACGTCCAAAACCACTTGTATAGTGCAAACATATTCTTGCAACCTTTTTTTTTTTTCCACCGTTTCCACTTTCGTCTTGGTTTTTTCAACTCTTTCAACTCCATCCCGTTGCAAACTTGAGTGCACCAATATTTTTCTTCCCAATGGACCCATCTGCTGGTCCAAGAACTTATCAGCTGCCTTTCTCCCTGGCATTAGCTTTTGTCTAGTTGTATAGCCCGTTTCTTTCTACGAGATAACAAAAAAATCAAATGGAATATTTTCCAACAAATTCAAAATTCTTAGTAAAAACAGGGTATAGTACAATGTGTTGTAGAATTTGTCCGTAAAGTATACTTAACTTTAGTGCTGACTGGACTCTGCACATATTGTTAAAATTTCAGATTTAATCAGTTCACTGTGAAAAGATCCAGCGCTAGAAAACTAGATGAATAATTGCTAGACTCAGAA
>CM060321.1:4447809-4457809 GCA_030674155.1 Stramonita haemastoma | reverse complement strand
TTTTTTGTAGATTACCCCTCATTTTTGCAAAAGAGACAGTGGGTGTTGTGTTCAGGCCATTTGAACAAGATATGCCTCAACAACTATACAATCAATGGCAGATTAAACTAACAGTGGTATATTCAGAAAATAAGGCTAAAGACGTTGGAATCAATCATGCTGTCCAAGAAACTTGAGTGAGTAAACCGAAAGCTAGGCCTTGATGTTTTGAGATTACTAGACCAATAATATCAGAGAATAGTTGATAAGACAAAAAAAATCAGCAATGCTTAGAAAGAGGGAAACTGTCATAAACAATTAGATTTTACGACAGTAGCGAGAAAGAGGAACAAATATATCTGGAAAGTTGAAGCCAAGCTAAGTCTGGAAATGGCGAGGAAGGATCAATCATACCTGAAAGTTCCAATGCAAATAGCTGGATATTGATGCTGAATCACAATACTCAATGTTATACCACAGAAAGCGATATTTCTACTTCTCAGGGTTTGATAAAACTGATATGACTACTTGCATGAATATGTGGATAAATAAAGCTCAAAATCAATTGGCAAGCAATAAAAGTGGACTCTGTGAAAGAAAATAGCTTTTGACAGTGTAAAAAGTTTTAACTAGGCAGCACACGCTCTGGTAGTATAGATAGCTACATTACTACCAATGACTATTCCTTCTATGAGACGGGTTAACCAACCAGCCAACCAACCAACCAACCAGCCAACCAGCGTTCCAGTCAACTAAACAAAAACAGCTTCAGCTCAATCCCTCCCCTAGTGCTTCACTGCCTCTTTCTTTGTCCCATTCCATGCCATTACAAACTTTTCTTCTCTGCACCCCTCCCCTCCCCACCCATTACTACGCGTCATTGTGGTAAAGCCATTCCAAAAGGGACAGTTTTTACAGCCTCCCGTTTCCCTTCATTGTTTTATTGTTCTCTCTTACACTACATTTTCCGTCCTTCTGTGTTTCAGCCCCTGTGAAGCCAAATGCTTCATTGTGATCTTCTCCTACATGAAGCATCGTTTTTTTAGTGAAGGAACTTGCAAGATATTTTTCTTCTTTGCCTCGTTTGAAAGAATACTATGTGTACAGTTTGTTTCTATAACAAAATCTGTATACCTATCTATTCAGTTAGTTAGTTAGTTAGTTAGTTAGTTAGTTAGTTAGTTAGTTAGTTAGTTAGTTAGTTAGTTAGTTATCTATTAATTTATTATTTATGTATTTACTATTCTTTTATATCGATGATAATGGAATAAGCACTCGTGTGCTTTTTTACATCCAGTCCCCGTGTGCATGCAGTTTTGTCCATCTTGTCATCTGTTTCCACCGGCACACAATGGCCTACTCTTACTATAAAAATGTGGTTTTACGATAAGTTGATATTGTTGTCGATAATCATGCAAACAGTTTTTGTTTCTAATATTTTCCCTGTTCATTTTGACGTCATGTTACTGCTTGTTAAAGAATTCCTCTCTTGTAAGAAAGTAGATAGTAAATCTTGAATCCTGGGAACAAAGTCACCCCTTTCCTTGTCTTTTGCCTCCTTTGCAGTTTTTCCCCTTAGTTTTACTTCCCCAACCCAGTCCCTGCAAAATAGTGTAGGGTCATGGTTTCCTGCAGTACTCATCTGCTTGTCCACAAATCTGCAAGTTTTATATTTTGTATTTTGTACCACTTTATGTCACAGCAAATTTCTCTGCATGAAATTCGGGCGGCTCTCCTCGGGGGAGAGTGCGTCGCCACAAGTGCAGCGCCTACTTTTCTTTCTTCTTTTTCTGTATGCAACTGTATTTGTTTCCCTATCAGTTCAACTGTATTGTTTTCCTATCCCTATTACCTATAAGTTGTTTTTCCTTGTTGTGTTTTTTCGTCAGGCTGTATATATGATAATTCTTATGTTCCCACTTTCAAGGCAACTATCCACGGAACAAATGCACAGGTTTGGAGTATTATAAAACAAAACTGTAAAAATATGACGTTGCGTTTTTCCAATGCAGACTTTGTTTAAATTTTCGACATAAAATGAGGGTAATCAAGCTAAAAAAAAAGTATATTACCGAATATGTAGAGAATAGAGTGTAGGAGACATTTGGTTTTGATTGAAGGAAAGGATTTTAACGTGCTAACTACGGACCATTACTGGCTTAGAGTAAAACATTTGCATCACTATCTATCTGCGAACTAACAATCATCATTTGTATCACCAACTATCTGCGAACCAACAATGACATCATTTGTATCACTATCTATCTGCGAACTAACTATGATATCACTTGTATCACTATCTATCTGCGAGCCAACAATGATAATTATGAACAATCCATGACCAGTCAACCAGCCATGTAGGCTACCCCCCAACCAGAAAGCCCACCAGTCAATCAGCTAACTAATCAACAAATCAAACATATAAATCAACCTTTAAACGATCCAGCCAAGACAAATGAAGGGCGAGGAGGGATATAGTGAGAACAGTAAAGAAGTTTTTTTTAGACAAAAACAGAAAGAAAGAAAGAAAAAAAGAAAAAAAAGAAAGAAAGAAAGACAGATAGACAGACAGAGGCATTGATTTTTATCCGCTCTCTCCGGATTTCTTTTTCATATTTAAAAGGACCCATCTTCTCCCCATTTTTCCTATAATTCAAATATCATTTATTTCTTCCAAAATTATCTTTTTATTCTTGAATCAGCACAGTCCCGGCCAAGTTTTCAAATCAAAATCTGACTCCTCAAGTTTGCATTTTCCTCAGAACTGGATTAAAGAATACAAGAAAAATAGTGCATCTCGAATTGTTTCAAGTAGTTATTCTGATGAGCGTATGAATAATTCAGTCCTTTCAACATGACAGAGCATATTATGCAAAGCAATATCCAACCCAGGCAATTTTTATATCAAGATGAAAAAATGTTAGAAATAGAAGGGCGCTGAAAGTAATTGGACTGCACTTGCCCCAGTTGGAAAATCAGGTTACACGATATGAATATCAAACAAGCGTTCTAGTGTCATGCTGACATTGAACGCATAAAGAGATGCATGCACAAATGCATGGGAGTTCACACAAACACACATATGTATGCGTGCATGAATGCGCACACGCAAACACGCAGACACATTCTTACACACACACACGTACACACATATAAGTACACACACATACACACACACGTACACACACACACACACACACACACGCGCACACACACACACACACACACACACACACACACACACACACACACACACACACACACGTACAGACGCACACACATGCGCGAACGCGCAAATAAATATGCACAGACATAATAACAAGGAAGACAGGCGGAAGAAAGAAAGAAAGACAGAAGGAAATAGAGAGGGAGACAAAAAAAACACACGCACAGAAAAATACAACACAAACGCAAAAAGATGAGACAGCAGACAAATAGAGGGGTGACCCTGGCATGCAATCATACACAGATTTTCCTTCTGCGCTGTTATCATTTTTCTGTGAAATTCAAATCATCTTCCTCCTTATCATCATTCCTAGAATCTCAACTATTATTCACCACTTCTAAAGCTCCCACTTTGCATTAAAAACACAATATCAGCTTTAATAAAACCTTTGTTCTTCAAGACTGGAACTTTTCTTTAAACTTAATAAAACATAAATCGTTAAGAAAAACTACGCACTAATTTGTTCCAATTTGCTGTGATGAGTGGGGCGTATGAATAATTCAGCCCTTGTAAAAAAAGACAGACCGTGTTAATGTTATGCAGTCTTTATTCTCTCTTGTGAAACATAATATTACTGTGATGTCAAGATTTAGAAATGCAAGACCGCTGAATATCGTGAGACTGTCCCTGCTGGAAATCGAGTTACAATCTAGGAATAATGATGACAAATACAGTGTCGAACCAGGAACTGGTCACATACATACAGTTACGAAAGCATGGATGTACGCACGCAGGCACGTACATTATTATGTGCGCTTGTGTGTGCTTGCACGGAAACACACACACACACACACACACACACACACACACACACACACACACACACACACACACACACACACACACACACACACACACAAACACACACACATACACATACATGTACATACACACACATACACATACAAACACTCACTCACACACACACACACACACACACACACACACACACACACACACACACACACACACACACACTCACTCACTCACACACACACACACATACACACACATGCACACATACACACACACACACCAACATGAACGGTACACTCTTCTCCAACACACACTAAGTTTAGCAGATGACATATCCAGATGACGCTATTAACTATTGGACAGAGACATTATGAGTTATTTATGACAAGCAAGCTCCATTTATTAAGAAGAAGAAACTGTGTCAGAGGTCAGAGGTCCCCTCTGCTACCGGTAACCATGTAAGCCAGTACTACATGTGTCATGTGGGCAGATAGAGCTCATCAGTCTGGGAAGAAAACTCATCTAGGAGAAGGAAAACTCTGATTTCAAACCTTCCCTGCCTTGGAGCCATACCTACTCACAGGACAAGCTTCAGGAGTCAACCTAGAGGAAACATCCGGGGTCGGAGTCCAAAGTTCTGGTAGCTCCTGCATCGGTCAGGGAACCATGGGCATGGGCAGTTTTTTGTTTTGTTTGTTTATTCTTTTATATCGAGGATAAATGGATAAGCACTCGTGTGCCTTTTTTTATCCAGTCCCCTTGTGTATGCAGTTGTGAAAATATTGTCATCTGTTCCCACCGGCACACAATGGTCTACTCTTACGAAAAGCGGAACAGGGTTTAACGTGTGCGCAATATGATCTGCGTGCGTTCGAACACGGTGTCTCGGTGTAAAGTCTCATCCGAAGGACTTTTGGGGAGAGTGGAGTCAGCGCTGATGTTAACTCCAGGAGAATAAAATAATCAGCCCCCGAGAGGAGCTGAAAGTAGGGGAAACTGAATGATGTGGCTCCATATTTACCTATCCGGGCTTTGTACTCTGGAGAGATCACTCCAGCTTCACTTTACAGCGTCGACACAACACGGGAAGCAGCTGGAACTGGCGTAGACTCAGATGCCTGAAGCTGCTTCCGATGGTGGGAGAGGTCATCACATCTCACTGGGCATCCCCCAGCCAGTAAGGTGCTGCCCCGCCACGGTCTGTTAGCCTCACTGGGTGCGTGGGGGTTATTTGTGTATTTTATTTGCATTTTGTACCACTTTCTGTCACAGCAGATTTCTGCGTGAAATTCGGGCTGGTCTCCCCAGGGGAGAGCGCCTCGCCACAAGTGCAGCGCCTACCCATTTGTTTTTCTTTTTCCTGCATGCAGCTGTATAAATTTTGTTTCCCTATCAGAGTTTCGGGTGAAAAATGACAAGCCAATCGACAACTTTGCACCAGGCAACAGAAAAATAAAAACTATCGCCCTAAAGTTGGTCACACGGAAGAACAAGAACAAGACGACATGAGGTAGCTAGTTGGCAAACCTGGCAAGTTTATTGGCGTTTTTTGTCAAGTGAGGTGGAGAGAACAGCTGGTAAAGCTCCTAAAAGACTGCACCCACTTTGTCTACAATCTTTTCATCCAACATGCAGACACTGTCAGTTGACAGGACAAACTCTGTTTGGTTCTCTGTCACTGACGTGTCCTTGTAGTGGGTATTTTAAGTGATAGCATCCTACCTATGTTGGAACAGAAAAGCAAACATGCTTAACATCTTACAGGCAGTTCAGCAGCAATCATTTGTCTTTGGGGGCTCTGACCCGATGGCTGCAAAACATTCATCAGGTTCGATTCCCGGTTGAAGGGATTTCCCCCCTGGAGTTAACTTCAGTGCTGACTCTACTTTCCCCAAAAGTCCTTCGGATGAGACTATAAACCGAGGCCCCGTGTGCGAACGCACGCAGAACATCTTGCACACACGTTAAATCCTGTTCCGCTTTTTGTAAGAGTATGCCATTGTGTGCTAGTGGGAACAGATGACAAGATTTACAAAAAAACTGCATACATACGGGAATTGGATGTAAGAAAAATAGCACATGTCTTGAGTGCGTATTCCATTATCTTCGATATAAAAGGATAAATAAATGTAAAAGAATAAATAAATACATAATAAATAAAAATATAAAACAACACGTTCCTGGGTGTAGAGTTTGGATGATAGGACAGGAATGTCCATGACAGAAAAATAAACGAGTATTCATTCTACACTTGAAAAAGACTGACAACAAGTAATGTTAAACATACGGGGGGGAATAGGGTGACAGCTGTATGGATGCAGTTTCAGAATGTTTCCGTTTTTTATATCGGAATTAGAGATAAACGCTTTTGACAGAGAAAAAAAAAGTTCTAAATATCCTTAATATTTTGAATTTGACAGGCTTTTTTATTTTGTACCACTTTCTGTCACAGCAGATTTTTCTGCGTGAAATTCGGGCTTCTCTCCCCGGGGAGAGCGGGTCGCCACAAGTGTAGCGCCTACCTATTATTTTTTTTCTCCCTCAGGGATGGTGTCTAAACACGACATCTGAGCGCATGTTTTTTTATTTTAAATTTTGTCACACCGGCACACGATGGCCTGCTCTTCCGAAAGGCAGAACGGAGTTTTAACGTGTGTGCAAGATGTTCTGCGTGCGTTCGCACACGGGGCCTCGGCTTATAGTCTCATCCGAATACTTCGTTGTCATAATAGGCAAAACTTTACACTTTTGATACTAGTTTCAAGCTTAAGTGCAGAAGCAGAACCCTGTTAAGTTCTTAACTGGAGTGTGGACATCAGGGTAAACCACTCACCCACCCACATCTCCCCCCCCCTCCAACAGTCTTACCACTATAAAGTGAGAAAGTTGTAAACACATCTATAGGGGCAAACGTCCTAGATGGAAGTGAGCCAGGAAGAAGAGGTGATGCTCACGATGCTTCATCACAGTCCTCCATCACTCCTGTCTGCCTCAGTCTCCCCCCTTACCTCCAGCAAGCCATCCCCCACACTGCAGAAACAAGTCAGAGTCGGTAGCGGGCTGATGTAGGGCGGAAACAGCCCCAGCCCATGACTTTGATGCCTTGTTCCCTGCTTCCTCCACACACATACAGTCTGTGTCAGCACTATGGGGAGAGGGGATATTTGCCACTGTGTCTGACTTCCTGTGATTCTATACCCCCACTGCTGCTGCTTTTAATGAACTATCTATAGCTCCCTGTTTTTTGTATTTTCTATTTTGTACTACTTTATGTCACAGTAGATTTCTCTGCGTGAAATTCGGGCGGCTCTCCAGGGGGAGAGTGCATCGCCACAAGTGCAGCGCCTACCCATTTTTTTCTTTTTCCTGCATGGAACTGTATTTGTTTCCTTAACAGAGTGGCTTTTTCTACAGAATTTTGCCAGGGTCAACCCCCTTTTTGCTGTGGGTTCTTTTACGTGCGCTAAATATTGATGTGTAACACAGGGGACCTCAGTTTATCGTATCATCTGAAAGACTAGTGCCCAGACCACCACTCAGGGTCTAATGGATGGGGAAAAAGCTTTGGGCCCAAACGGAGTACGAACCACCGCACACTCCGACCCGCACTTTTTGCTTTGTAGGCAAGGCGCGTTACTACCTAGACCACCATCCATGTTGCTGTATGTTATAAACTATCTATACCCACTGCTGCTGCAGTTTATGAACTCGGTACTTTTCTGTATCTTTGCCCAGTTTTAAACACATCCTCTTTCCCTGCTTTATACAAACTACAAAAATTAAAACTTATTTTGGATAAGTAGGCATATTCGATAGTTTTCTGAAAAAAAACAGTTAATCTATCATAATCTGTCAAAATGAGACACATTGGAAAATCAAGAATTATTTGCGAGTTCATTGGCAAATGCATTAAATATTCTCTTGCCCAAGTTCACTGACATATTTTAGACAAAAACAAAAACTATATCAATACCTCTTCATCAATTAGTAAATGTCTTTATTGTAATGCTTTTAAAATTCATTTACATGAACTATTTAGAAGAAAACATTTTTAGTGTAATGACATACCCTTAGTCTTGAATGTCACAGCCATAAAGAAAAAAATTCTGTAACCCACGACGTGAACAATTCTAAACATTTACAGAGTGGCACAACTTTTTTGTTAAATGTGACATATTATGAAACTAGACCATGAAGGGACATAAACCCTAAACAAAGTTTTTCTTCAGGATATACCAAAGTGAAGCTGCTCTGAAGCTCAGTACATTAAAAATAAGTCACAGCACAAACAGGCTGTAGGCTACACTTATATTCCTCTCCTCATCTCTTGGTGTTGTTTCCTTTTCACATGAACTCATAGAAACACTAAGTACAAGGGTTTCAAAAGAACACAGCAAAGAAAACGGCGACATTTTAAAAAAAGGACGGAAATCGTTAAAAGAAAAGCTCCCTTCTGCACACAAAAGAGGTGTTGCAAATGGCGGAAGCGGATGCGGAACAACATATCTTGTCCCCCTTGTTTCACGTTTCCGCTGCCGCTCACCCGCCAGACAGTTTCCTGTCTCCAAAAGGCTGGAGAGAAATAACGATGCCTGATCCGTGATGGGCAGGCAGGGCATTGCAGAGAGGAGAGAACAGGGCGGGCATTGTAAAGGAGACTGGGCTATGCTGTATTGTTTATTTAGTCATTTTTGAAAATTCAATTCTTCTATATCGGGATAATGGGATAAGCACTCATATGCTTTTTTCATCCAGTCCCCGTGTGTACGCAGTTTTGTAAATATTGTCATCTGTTCCCACCGGCATACAATGGCCTATTCTTACGAAAAGCAGAACAGGATTTGACGTGTGCACAAGATGTTCTGCGTGCGTTCGCACATGGTACCTCGGTTTACAGTCTCATCTGAAAGACTTTTGGGGAGAGTGGAGTCAGCACTGATGTTAACTCTAGGGGAAAAATCCCCTCCAACGGGGAATCGAACTCCGATGGTCAATTTGCGAGCGCAATTTGAGAAAATTATTGGCCAGTTTAAGTCCCATTCTATCCCGACTTTTGCACAGTTACAGAGCCCACAGCACCAAAAGAGTGCTGTACTGTATGTATGCACACTTGACTAATATTTTTGTTATGCGTAGCGCCGGTCTTGTGGCGACCCACATCCCCGAATATATTGTATGTATAGATGATGTGAAACGTGAGACATAGGACTTGAAACTATTCTTAAATTAATGAAGAATTTTACGCACGCACGCACGCACGCGCGCGCACACACACACACACACACACACACACACACACACACACACACACACACACACACACACACACCAAAACACACATACACACACACACACACACACACACACACACACACACACACACACACACACACACACACAAACACACACACACACACTATTATCATAATGTTTGTGTGCACTACTACGCATTATTGCTTACACTGTACCAGCTTTCGTTCTGACAAATTGTCTATATTCAACCCAGGCTGCTCCCTTCGGGGATGTTGTGTCACCACAAGATCGGGACTACCCATAACAAAAATGCAAGTAAAGTGTGTATGCATACAGTACAGCAGCACTCTCTTGGTGCTGTGGACTCTGTTACTGTGCAAACGTTGGGATAGAACGGGGACTCAAACCGGCCCTTTGTCAAAATTTCTCCAAATTCGCCTACTTCTCAGGAGATGTGTAGAGACAGACAGACAGACAGACAGAGACAGACAGAGACATAGACAGAGAGACAGAGAGAGACAGACAGAGACATAGACAGAGAGACAGAGAGATACAGAGACAGAGAGAAGGGTGGGGTAGGAAATGAGAAGCCTTCAGAAGCAAGTTTTCAATTTAATAGACAAGTTCTAGTTTATAATACAATGGACAAGGTCTTGTTTTCAATCTAATGGACAAGTTCTCCTCTCGCAGCTTGTTACTTTTTCCGCTCAATCTGATCTTTTCATTCATTGACTGAGATTATATCACAGTGCCAGCGAAATTACCTGATCTAGGGACTGTGGCAGC
>CM060321.1:4432809-4442809 GCA_030674155.1 Stramonita haemastoma | reverse complement strand
GAGAGAGAGAGAGAGAGAGAGAGAGAGAGAGAGAGAGAGAGAGAGAGAGAGAGAAGAGAGAGAAAAGAGACAGACAGACAGACAGACAGACAGACAGACAGACAGACAGACAGACAGACAGACAGACAGACAGACACAGACAGACACAGACAGACACAGACAGACACAGAGAAAGAGGGTCATTCCATTTTTTTCTTTCAGTTTTTTGCTCTTTTCTAGAATGTCAGATGAAGCTACAAAGCTAATGAGAGTGGGTGTCATTCTAAACTCCCTGTCCATATCGATTTGCTCCTACTCCTTCAGAAACGACAATAAGGCGAAGGGTCTACTATAGCATAGCAGACAGCCTCTTGTTGCTGTTGTTGTTGTTGTTGCTGTTGTTGTTGCTGTTGTTGTTGTTGTTGTTGTTATTGTTGTTGTTGTTGTTGTTGCTCTTCTTCTTCTTCTTCTTCTTCTTCTTCTTCTTCTTCTTCTTCTTCTTCTTCTTCTTCTTCTTCTTCTTCTTCTTCTTCGCATTCTTCTTCGCATTCTTCTTCGCATTCTTCTTCGCATTCTTCTTCGCATTCTTCGCATTCTTCGCATTCTTCGCATTCTTCGCATTCTTCGCATTCTTTGTATTCTTGTTCTTGTTCTTCTTGTTCTTGTTCTTCTTGTTCTTGTTCTTCTTTTTTGCATTTTCGCATTCATTGCAATCATCGCATTCTTCGCATTCTTTGTTGCTTGCACACTCTCCTCCTTCCCTACTGCCTCCAAACTCTTCTTCCTATTCTTCAGCATCATCGTCATCATCATCACCACCACCTTCTTCTTCTCTTTCTTCTTTGCAGTCTTCTTGGCATTCTTTTGATGGCATTTTTCTTCTTGGTATTTTTCTTGGCATTTTTCTTCTGTTTCTTAAAAAAATCTTCTCAGTTTTTCAGCTGTGTTGCGATTTAACGATTGTATTAAATTATTCTCCTCATAGTTTGTTCATTCACATAGTGATTTGTTCATTTTATATATTCCCTTCGATGTGGGTTGAGCAAATCAGACCAGCAAGTTGCCTTTCTTTCAAAAGTCGCAGCTGCTTGAGTAGCTTTGTTTTTTATGTTGTTTTTTTTTTTTTTACAGATATCATTCTCAGCATCCTGCACAAAAAATGACATTGCGTAACAGATACTGTATTGACTTACAATCATTCACAGCTTGAGTTAGATTACGTTGCAGCTGGCTCTAGGTAAAAGGAACGGGGTGGAGGAAGAGTAGGGAGGAAAAACAGGTAAGGGAATAAAGAAGACAGAATCATATATTTTTCAATTACGGCAATGGCCTATGGAAGCAAAGCAAGTCATCAGCAATCACAAAGAGATCAAAGGGGCGTGGGTGGGGGTAGGTAGAAACTCAGAAAAGGAAGTAAAAGGTTGGAGGAGTTTCTTGTATAGAATTATAGGAGGGTTATAGTACAGGAAAACTGTGATATGACCTCAAAAAAATTGCAAGAGAATTTTTTTTTCACCCGTACGTTCAGACATGTATTATCTACTAGTAAACAAGAATCGAGAAAAATCTACCGTCAAATAGCTCAACAAGAAAATAAAAAAGAAAATAATTAAACTCAAAATAGCACGACTGTGGCACCATACAAAATCCTCGCCGCATACTGCTGCCCGGCGGCTATCATCACCTGGAATAAACAATTAAACAGCAGGCCCCTCCTCTAGTTCCAGAACAGAGTGGAACCTGTTGCACTCGCCTGCTTACTCTGCTATATTCTCACACTAGGCTACACGTTGTTTCCGTACAGTGCTTTCACAGACGTGTGTACACGTTCGTTCTGTGTTAGCAGTGTGGATTTTAAAGTGTATTTCTTAGGAACGACCCTTTGTTAACATAAGTAATCAGAAAGTGTAGTTTAATGATATGAAAGAATGCGAAACAATAATACCAATACTGACAGACAAGATTTAAAAAGTAGAAGATGCATCCATGAGGTTATTAGAGACAGGTTCCACCAACACTATATTCCGTGTGTAGGGGAAACTATGGCAACCAGTTTGAGTCAAAACAAGGGTTCCAAAAGTTTACAGAAAATCTAACCATTTTGCAGGCTTTCCAAAAGGATTGCAATGGAGAGCGACATACACTTGTGTGTGATTTGCAAACAGCAATGCAATGCTGATACTGCATTCTTCACTTTAACTGATAAAGGGGTGAAAGGCGAGTTTAATTCAAATTTAACCTCTGATATTGCTGTTGGCTAATAGTGACAAACAGAAAAAAAGATTGCTTTGTTGGTCTTTATTTATTTATTTTTATTTATTCTTTTATATCGAGGATAACAGAATAAGCAACATGTGCTTTTTTTCATCCGGTCCCCGTGTGTATGCAGTTTTTGTAAATATTGTCATCTGTTCCCACCGGCACACGATGGCCTACTCTTACGAAAAGCGGAACAGGATTTAACGTGTGCGCAAGATGTTCTGCGTGCGTTCGCACACGGGGCCTCGGTTTAAAGTCTCATCCGAAGGACTTTTGGGGAGAGTGGAATCAGCACTGATGTTAACTCCAGGAAGAAAATCTCCTCGACCGGTCTTGAGAGAGAGAGAGAGAGAGAGAGAGAGAGAGAGAGAGAGAGAGAGAGAGAGAGAGAGAGAGAGAGAGAGAGAGAGAGAGAGAGAGAGAGAGAGAGAGAGAGAGAGAGAGAGAGAGAGAGAGAGAGAGAGATTGATTTATTCTTTTATATTGAGGATAATGGAATAAGTACTCTTGGGCTTTTTTACATCCAGTCCCCGAGTGTATGCAGTTTTGTAAATGTCATCTGTTCCCTTTGGCACACAATGGCCTACTCTTACGAAAAGCGGAACAGGATTTAACGTGTGCGTAAGATGTTCTGCGTGCATTCGCATACGGGCCTCGGTTTTAAAGTGTTATCTGAAGGACTTTTGGGGAGAGTGGAGTCAGCACTGATGTTAACTCCAGGAGAAAAATCTCCTCCACCGGACTCGAACCTGGGTCGTCAAATTGCCAGCGCAATGTTCTGACCACTATTCCGTCCAGAGAGAGAGAGAGAGAGAGAGAGAGAGAGAGAGAGAGAGAGAGAGAGAGAGAGAGAGAGAGAGAGAGAGAGAGAGAGAGAGAGAGAGAGAGAGAGAGAGAGAGAGAGAGAGAAACTTAAAACTTTGAAACTTTGATTAAGGGAAAAGAATAAGCACCCGTAATGGCTTTTTTAAATCCAGCCCTCAATCACAGAAATTTATAACAATGAAAACAAATTAACTGCAAATTTATGAAAACACACACAAAAAAACAGAAAAATAACAAGAACAATGGTTGTAGCATCATAGAAATGCATGTCAAAATGGAGATCTTGTTTTAAAAAAATATGAAGGAAATGAGCACATAAAAAAAAGAAAAAAAATCAGAGAGAAAAATTGAAGAAGAATTTGTATTGAGTATGGAGAAAGAGAAGAATAAAAACAAAACAAAACAATAAATAGATAAAAAGAAAAAGAAGAAAGAAAAAAAAAGAGAGAGGGAGAGAAGCAAGGGAGTGGGTGTGGGGGAGGCAGACAGGTAGGCAGGCAGCCAAGAGAGAGGAGAGAGAGAGAGAGGAGAGAGAGAGAGAGAGAGAGAGAGAGAGAGAGAGAGAGAGAGAGAGAGAGAGAGAGAGAGAGAGAGAGAGAGAGAGAGAGAGAGAGAGAGAGAGAGATGCAAATCTTCTGAATCCCAGCGCTTCTCATGACTACTATCAATGCCAGCGTGTGCTGACATGAATGAAGCTATGCAGACTTTCACTGGTGTGTCATTCGTGACAAGTGAACAACGCAAAGATACGACTACTGCCAGAAAGAAGAAAGATGAACAAGATTTGATGACTATGCTCACATTTTTGCAAGAAAGGGACCCATTTGCTGAAGGACCTGATCTGAAAAATATCTGCAGATGTGCCATTGCTGATCCATCTATAAATGCACACAGAGCACAGGAGATTGGGAGCACTATCTTGGAAAAGATGGAAGGTCAGAAAGTGACAGAGTACAGTTTCAAAAGATCAGATCAAGTTATTGCAATGGCATCCAAAAATATGGTCAAGATTGATGATGACGTGGTCAGTGTGGATCCACAGCTGTTGTTCCAACGACTTGTTTCTGCAGCAGGCAACATGTATGAAGATAAAAGTGAAGTCTTCAAATATGAGCTGTCAAGCTACCCATCATCTCTCTTTGAGTCACCCACTTTTCTTTAGCAAGGGAACAGAGCAATCCTTGCAGATGAACTATGGAAATTGACATGGGAAAATATGCCAAAGCTGATGCCTACTGACGAGGTGCATATTGTCCTGGATGGTGGAGCACTCTTACAAAAGATACCTTGGTCACGTGGGTCCACATACGCATCCATCATCGAAACGTACGTCCGACACGTAAAACAGAGATATGGGAATCCAACTGTAGTGTTCGATGGATATTCTTCTGGACCCTCAACCAAAGATGTCACACATCTGCGAAGATCAAAAGGGAAATCATCCACTGACATCCATTTTACACCTGACATGACTCTTCAGATTACGAAAGACCTGTTTCTTGCCAATCCCGAAACATGCAACGCTTTATTGATCTGCTCAGCTGTGAGCTGCAGAACAATATGTGCATGGCCACATGTTGTGAAGGTGATGCTGATTGCATGATAGTTGCTGAAGCCTTGGAATGCGCAAAAAGCAAGGTCACTGTTGTTGTTGGGGATGACACTGATCTCTTGATTCTCTTGATTCACCATGCCAGTAGAGATGCTAAGGATATATTTCTGCAACAAAGTAAAAAGGTCAGAGAAAAACCCAGCAAATGCTGGAACATCAAGCATATGCAACTGTCTCTTGGCAAATTGTGCCACATTCTGCCAGTCATCCATGCAGCGACAGGATGTGACACAACCTCTCGTGCTTTTGGTATTGGGAAACGAACAGGCCTGCGGAAATTTCAGAATTTAGAACATTTGTGCAAGCTGGCTGAGGTGTTCATGGAAGACAAAGAACATGAAGTTGCTGATGCTGGTCAACAGATTCTGATGTGTCTCTACGATGGAAAGTCTGGGTCTACTCTTGACAGTCTCAGATACCAATGCTTTTGCTCGAAAGTGGCAGTGGGAACAACGTTTCTTCAAGCTCATGGCTTACCGCCAACTTCTGCTGCTGCCAGGTATCACAGTCAGCGAGTGTATTTGCAGGTCCAGCAGTGGATTGGAAATAATAACCTGCGGCCTGAAGACAGGGGTTGGAAGAGCATAGACAACCAACTTGTCCCCATCACCACAAACTTGCCACCTGCCCCCACGAAGCTTCTCCGAGTCATCCGAGTCATCCGCTGTAACTGTAAAGCTGACTGTCATACAAGGAGGTGCACATGCACGAAGCATGGACTTGACTGCTCCCCTGCTTGTGGTGATTGTCAGGCTTCAATGCTCCAATTCTGTTGGAGACCCTCTCGAAAAGGAAGAAGCTTTTGAAGCAAACAGTTAGTAGTGTGGCGTTCGCTGACCCTGTTTTGCGAACTTTGGCTACCAAAGGAAAAAAACAGTGTGGTGACCTTGACCTTGACATGACTTTGACTAAAAGGTTTAGGACATAATTAATAACTGAGCATTGATTCTTACAAAAACTGACATATCTTAAGGTGAATGACATTAAAAGATCAGTGTTTCAGCCCAGAAAAAACACTGTTAGGTCCATGTGACCTTGACCTTGGTGTGGCCTTGACCATCACATGTTCGGACATATGTGCCATTGATTTTTATAAACACTTGGACTAAACTGAATAACAAAACTGCAGAGAAGGTAAGCAAAATGCTTTTCGTTTCAACTACATGCATATGCATAGCACATGAATATACATTACATAATAAAAACCCTTATAAATTGCAGAATTCTCGTTAGATTCACTTCGATTTTTGCAATGTTGTTTGTCTACCATAGTATTACATATCTGTGGAGAAAAACAAACTCTTGCAATATTTTTTAGGTTAAGGCACTTTTCGTCGTAGATTTACTGGACTATTAAGATACCATACAAACTATCCTGAGAGAGCCTGTGACTTTCTTTCTAGCAGACAAGAAAGGCTCACCACAAAGGGATTCCTCGGTAGTACCATAATTATTTGAGAGTGTGGCAGTGTGGCGTTTGACAGTGATGACTGTTGTTCTTATGGCGGTCACTCCACTTCCATTTCATTTTCTTTTGGTTAAATATGTGACCAGTTTTGTTTTCAGAAAGAGTCTTAACTTGCATTCAATGAAAAGGAGAGAGGACCCGCAACTCCAAAAAAGGATAAGTAGGGTCTGTTTTGTCAAACGTAGGCATTAAATTTTCTAACTATGAACTTGACAACCTTAAATTCGATTAAAATTGTGTTCTTAAAGCATTCTTAACGACCTGCTAAGGTGTTAGATAGCTAGAGTTGTGAGAGCTTTCACCCTGATTTTCTCAGAATGTGAAATCGCCGTATCACCCATTAAAAAAAACTAACTATTTTTTAAAGTTTTAGTGGTAGAACAGTGAATCATACATCAAATGAAAGGTAATGATCTGTAGATTTCAGAAAAATATAACAATCTATCGTGATCGATTTATGCCTTAAGATTTCTTTTCTAAAAAACGGATCACATATGAGAGCATGTTTTCTTTATTGTCTGAGGCTTGTGTGAGGCTGCCTTTGCTTTCTTTTTCCTCATATCAGGTCCGGGTACAAGACATAGACCCTTGATCAGAGTGTCAGTTGTAAGGTTTGGTATCGATTTTCTTAGTTCAGTCTTGTCAATGACAGCACCTGACATGGCAAAGCTTAAAGCTGACTTAAGTAATGACGTTTGCACATAACCCTTAGGTGACATCACAGGCCAGCATAAAGAAACTCACCAAGAGACATAATCCAGATCGTGGCAAATATCTGGCTACCAGTGCCACTTCTTTTTATGGTGTGTGGATCAATGATGCGTCTTTGAATTAAAAAAAAATAACGAGTAAGAGAATGTCTCTCTGTGCTTTTGTTTTGTGTGACATCCCTTTTTTGTAAACAAGATCTTTATTTGTTTTTCTATTTGACTGCTTGCTTGTTCTGATTTCCTTTGTTCTGTATCTGTTGTTTTACTACACTGCTAAATCCGGGCAGCTACAAATAATATGGAAATGTGCTCTGATTCAGCGCTAGCCATTATTTTCTTTACTCTAGGCATCGACTTCTTCTCTGTTCTCTTTGGCAAATGTGACGCTCCACCACATAAGGAGTCGCATTGCACCAAAGGTCAATTTTTAGTTATTGGCATGTTGTTGATTTGCAATAAAATGGCTATACAATACAAGAAACAGATTAAAAATCGAACAATTCTATCAACAGTTATTACAAATTGAAATGATGGACTGCAGAAAATGACAAAATGTGAAATTGACAAGTTAAGCATCCTATTAGGTGGCCAGAATGAGGACTTGGCTATCTTCAAAAACACGTTTAAAGACAAAACGAAACAAAATTATGACTTGATATTTCACTACAAGGTAGAATAAGTGCTATAGTTATATAATCTGTCAAAATCTCTAAGCGACTCGTTTCGTGGTGGAGCGTAACAAATGACCAGAGCGTGAAGACCTGTGTGAGAGAAACAGGGCGACTGTAAACAGCGACACCTATCAGTTGCCAACATAAAGGAATCCTCAGCAGAAACATATCGCCACGTGATGGCCCAGTGTTGCCATTGGCAATGATGGCTCTTTTTATTGCCCTGCTGGATCAAGTAACAATGATATTTTTTAATGGACAGAGGGCTGTTTGTCTATGTGCGTCTCTCTGTCTATGGCTCTGAATTTGCCTTACCATTTTTGTTGTTGTTGTTTCTTCCCATTCTTGTATAGATGAAAGAAAAAGCCATATGTACCAGCCATACATGACATTTTTGTAGGAGTTCATCAGTTTCCTCTCCATGGACACATTGATTTTCTCTCTTTTGTCCCTGATGGATAAACTTCCATTTTATTTGTATGGAGGCACCGGATTTTCCTTTTTTTCTCTGGGGAATGGCAAAAACATCCAGAACTGACGAGAGAAAAACACAGGGACATTCGTTATCTTCTTCTCTGAACATTCAGACAGTAACTATTGTTGTCTGTCATATGAGCAAAAATTTGTCCCACTGCTGTAAAGCGCCGGACAAGTTAAGCTCAGGGCATCCGACTTTGGCGAGAGAGAGAAAAGAGGAATCTTTCTGGACAAAAGGCAGGAGAATGGACCCAGAAGACAGATGATTGGCAAGGAGGAAGCTTATTTATTCATTTATTTATTTTATTCTTTTATGTCGAGGATAATGGGATAAGCACTCAAGTGCTTTTTTCATCCAGTCCCCGTGTGTATGCAGTTTTGTAAATCTTGTCATCTGTTCCCACCGGCACACAATGGCCTACTCTTACGAAAAGCGGAACAGGATTTAACGTGTGCACAAGATGTTCTCCGTGCGTTCACACACGAGGCCTCGGTTTACAGTGTCATCCGAAAGACTTTTGAGGAGTTTATTGTTTTCTGTTATTGTTTATTGTTGTCTATCATATGAGCACAAATTTGTCGCGCTGCTGTGAAGCGCCTGACAAGTCAAGCTCAGCCCATCCGACTTTGGCGTGAGAGAAAAGAGCTACCTTTCTGGACAGAAGGCAGGAGAATAGACCCAGAAGACAGATGATTGGCAAGGAGAAGTCTTTCGGATGAGACTATAAACCGAGGCCCCGTGTGCGAACAAACGTAGAACATTTTGCGCACACGTTAAATCCTGTTCCTCTTTTCGTAAGATAGGCCATCGTGTGCGCGGTGGGAACAGATGACATTTTCAAGACTGCATACACGCTGGGAATGGATATAAGAAAGCGTATGAATGCTCATTCCATTATTCTCGATATAAAAGAATAATTAAAAAAATATGAAAAAATGACAGTAAGAAAAGGAACAAGACAGACACACAGAGATGGAAAGAAAAAAGAGAATTCCTAGCACAGACCTTGTAGAAGGCGGGATGCTATTCATACTGCCAGATCAACAGCGTCCCCACAGGGGGAAACAGAGGGACACACAGACTGCAGCAGACATCACAGAGAATGCTATTCATACTGCCAGATCAACAGCATCTACACAGAGGGAAACAGAGGGACACACAGACTGCAGCAGACATCACAGAGAATGCTATTCATACTGCCAGATCAACAGCATCTACACAGAGGGAAACAGAGGGACACACAGACTGCAGCAGACATCACAGAGAATGCTATTCATACTGCCAGATCAACAGCATCTACACAGAGGGAAACAGAGGGACACACAGACTGCAGCAGACATCACAGAGAATGCTATTCATACTGCCAGATCAACAGCGTCCCCACAGGGGGACACAGAGGGACACACAGACTGCAGCAGACATCACAGAGAACCATCACAGACGGGCATGCATCCTGTTTTCTGTGGCAGTGTTATTACTAGCAACCACATCACTCCTTTGATCTTGTGAGGATCAGATAGAATCCATTTTTGTTTTTTCTTTCTTATTAATAAGGGTGTTTTTTTCTTTCTTCTGTTCTTGTGTGACTGTTTTATATATAGGCAATTTTCGCTTCTCTTTTCTTCTTCTCCTTATTATTAGTAAGGGTTTTCTTGTGTTTTTTGTGTTTTTTTATTTACTGCTGTTTGGTTCAAATTGTTCTTTTCAGTGTCTTTGCTGTTGTTGTTTTTGTTTTTTTTACAAACAGAAACAGAAAGTTAATTTGTCTGACTAAATTGCGTGTGAGCCTCAGTGTACTTTTCTTTGTTTTTCCATAGCTTCTGAACTAAGCTACAGTAGCAAAATCATCTACACAACACGACAGTGTACAGACTTCGTGTCATTTTCAACTTTATGCATGTACACATTTTCTCTTTTATCTTTGGCATACAGCAGTAACATCTAGAGCTACTCTGAGAGAGAGAGAGAGAGAGAGAGAGAGAGAGAGAGAGAGAGAGA
>CM060321.1:4425309-4427809 GCA_030674155.1 Stramonita haemastoma | reverse complement strand
AAAAGACTAAACAGTCTACGGTTTTATCATCGTTCTGATATATTATATTGTATTGTATTGCATTTATTGCCTTGTATTGTACTGTATTGTATTGTATTGTATTGTATTGTATTGCATACCACATTAAATTATGGCAGATTTCTCTGCACAAAATTCGGACTGCCTTCCCCGGGGAAATCGCGGCGCCACAAGAGCAGAGCCACTCATTTTTTTCCCTATCTGCAACTGTATTTGTTTCCCTATCAAAGAAGCTTTTTCAAAGAATGTTACCAGGGACAACTCTTTTGTTGCCGCGGATGTCTTTTACTTGCATAAAAATGTTTAACACATGGGACATCGGTTTATGATCTCATTCGAAAGACTAGCACCGAAACCACTACTCAGTCTAATGGATAGAGGAAAAGTTTCGGTTCCAAACCACCACACACTTCGAACCTGGACTTTT
This sequence comes from Stramonita haemastoma, assembly GCA_030674155.1. Lineage (NCBI taxonomy): Eukaryota > Metazoa > Mollusca > Gastropoda > Neogastropoda > Muricidae > Stramonita > Stramonita haemastoma. The sequence continues at coordinate 4,427,364 of CM060321.1, read as the reverse complement.
CGCTTTCTAGGCAGGTGCGTTACTGCTGATAATTGTATAACCGTCTACTTTGTCACAGTGTGTTTCACCATTATGTTGCACAATTGATTTTATCTTGATACATCTATGTCATTTTGTTGATTTTATCTTGATACATCTACGTCATTTTGTTGATTTTATCTTGATATATCTCCGTCGTTTCATTATTTTCTGTTCTTCTGTTTGTTGTTTCTTTTTATGATACTTTCATAATAATTATAAACATGCTATGTTCTTGCTTTGTTTTCTTTTCCTGTGCTGCAATATAATTAGGCTGCAGTCTATTTTTTTCACATCTATTTCATAGACTACTTTTTATGTTTATATTTGTTGTTATCAAACTGCAAGTCAATTTCTGCACATATATTTTATAGACTGCTTGTAACCTTTACTTCTGTTGTTACTAAGCCGCAGCCGATTAATTTTTGTACATCTCTTTTTAGAGTACTTGTCATAAGCTTGAACTTTTTATACTATTTTCACCATTTGTCGCTGCTATGTTGTTTTGATCTCATAAAAAATCTGTTCAATCCGAAAGGATTGTTTCATTATGACGACATGGGTTTTTCCAGCTGGTAAATTACTTTTTGGTTTGATTGATGGTGGATTAGCCCTTAGCCTGCTCCTTCAAATGTATTTGGGTGAACTATATTCTCTGAATTAATAGCTGTATAAACCATGCAGTTTTAACATTGTACGGTGCGAAATACTGCAGATTGTGACAAAGCGTGACAACGCACTTTTGTCACAATCTGGACCTCAATGTAAATTCCATAGCAAAATAAAGCTGAGCATAATACAAAGGTTCTCTTTTCCCTTTTTGATAAAGTTATTAACCTGCTTTTGTCATCATAATTAGCACATATTTGAACTCTGCGGAACATTATCATTGCGAAATGTGATATGATGAAGAGTTGCGACAAAGCCCTTCAAGATGTGCGTGTGCGCGCGCGGATGTGTCTTCTCATACGGTTAATCATGTAGTATTAGGAAATAAGGCTGAAGAGCGTGTGCGTTCGCGCGCGCGCAAGCACACACGCACACACACAGACACAAACATACACGGACACACACGGTACAGACACATACGGTACAGACACACACACGCCACACACACACACACACACACACACACACACACACACACACACACACACACACACACACACACACACACACACACACACACACAAAACCAACTTCAAAGAGCCTTTTTAATATTTAAAAAAAAAAATCAGAGCATCACAGAATTTTAAACAAAAGCACACACATGAGCCGATACCCAACTACATCATAATCACACATTATTTCTCAAGAACATTGATGTATGGCTGTTAACTTCCACTATCATCTTTACAAGAAAGTTTAGTATCCGAACAGACAAGCGAGATATAAACACACATCACTTTTGTAAATAATATAAGCTAACAAGCCATCTATTTCTTTAACTGACATCTAATCTGGTTAAACAAATAAAGCAGGGAAAAAATCAGGGCCAAAGAGAGTAAAAATTGCACAAATTGTGAAAGGGGTATTATGCACACAAAATACAGACCTTAAAAACAGAAAAAAATGTAGTCGATATGTATGGGTGGTGTTTTGCACAACACGTTTAAAATATGTGCAACATACGGCACATCTTTACACATCCAAAAGTAATAATACTTTATTTTATCTTAGTGGCCTCAATTTCATGCAAATGAGGGAGTATTATCTTTTCCTTTGCTATTTTTTTTGTTCTTTTCTGCTTGGGGAGGGGGGGGGTTGTGTCTTTTTCATGGGCAAAAAAAATCTTTACCTTCGTTTTCTTGTTAAAATAAGTACATTTTGCTCTTATCATACCCAGGTCTATACAGCCCATAGCAACTTAAATTATTTTTTTTTAAACTGATTTTAATAATGCTATTAATTTACAGACATTTCAAACGAAACATTTACACAAATAATTATTTGAAACTGTTCAATGAATTAAAACAGTTCAGACCTTTAACTCATTTTGCTACATAAATTTATTTTTTTTAATTATTATTTAATTAT
>CM060321.1:4410309-4420309 GCA_030674155.1 Stramonita haemastoma | reverse complement strand
GGCATTAATAATGTCCTTGCAAGTTGTCTTTTTTCCTTGAACAAACATTTAATTTGGTTAAGATGCCAAGTACAGGGGAAAAAACATGCAAAATCGAAAAAAAAGCATTGTAAAATCCCCCCCCACCACTTACACACACACACACACACACACACACACACCACACACACACACACACACACACACACACACACACACACACAGAGAGAGAGAGAGAGAGAGAGAGAGAGAGAGAGAGAGAGAGAGAGAGAGAGAGAGAGAGAGAGAGAGAGAGAGAGAGAGAGAGAGAGAGAGAGAGAGAGGAGAGAGAGAGAGAGTTTGCACAATCAAACAAATATGCAAATAACAAATTTAAAGAAAAATGAGCTTACTTATAAGAAACACCATTTATGTAAATTCAGTTTATGCTTTAAATCATTGCAACAGAATGCACATAGCTACACGTTCAAAAATAACAACAAAATATTTTCACTTTTTTTCTTTGTGGCCTCAGTTGCATGCAGATCATGGAGCACCATATTTTATTTGTTCGCTTTCCTTTTTAAAAAAATGATAGGTGCATCACATGTCTGTCTTCATTGGCCGAAAAAAACAAAATTGCAAAAAAGTCAGCATCATTAGCAAATACATCTCATCACATCCTGCAAAACTAACCATGCTTTCATTGATCAGCTGATGATATTTGTTTTAGTAATTTGGGGAAAAATCATTTCAAAAATACTAGTTCATGTAATTGATGTTTATTGCTCAATATCAATAATATTTCAAATGTGCCATGTATACTAGTATCTAAAGTTGTACAATCACTTTGACACTTAAGGCTTTTGATCCCTTCCCCGAAAAAAAATGTAAAGCATGGCTGTCATACTCAGGTATTTTAAGACTTTCTTTTAAACACAAAAACATCAATTTTAATAGACTTACTTTTAGATACGATAAGCCATTATGATTGCTTTAAAATGGACACACGCGAGCCAATACACCTCTACAACCTCATTACTACACAGGTTTTGCAACACTGATGTGCTGAGCAACAGTCTTTACATAGAAAATCAGTGCATACATAACCTTTTTGCAAATAGAGCCCATTACAAGGTATTTTTCAACAGACATTTGATCCCATTAACACACCACTCACAGAATAAATCAGATCAATATGAAAAAAGTACCGACAGAATGAATCTTTGTATAACACACACACACACACACACACACACACACACACACACACACACACACACACACACACACACACACACACACCACACAGAGGAGGGCGGATAGCCTAGTGGTCAGAACATTGCGCTGGCAATTTGAAGACCCGGGTTCGAGTCCGGTCGAGGGAATTTTCTTCCTGGAGTTAACATCAGTGCTGACTCCACTCACCCCAAAAGTCCTTCGGATGAGACTATAAACCGAGGCCCCGTGCGCGAACGCAAGCAGAACATCTTGCACACACGTTAAATCCTGTTCCTTTTTTCTTGTGTGGCCTCAGTTGCATGCAGATCATGAAGTACCATCTTTTATTTGTTTGCTTTTTTATTTTTTTTTCCCGTTTCTGAAGAGTGCATCACATGCCTTTCTTCATTGGCCAAAACAAAAACAAAGCTAATAAAATTAACATGAGCAAATACATTTTACCTTTCCCTATCTACAGTCTGCAGAACTATGTTTTCATTGATCTGCTGATGATTTTTTCAGTAATTTGGGGGGGAAATGTAAACATATCATTTATCTAATTGACGTTGTTCACAGCTATATATCAAGAACATCTCAAATGTATGAAGTATACTAATATTTAAAGTTGTACAATAACTGAAACATCAAAGACCTTCAACCATTTTGGAGACAAAAAGTAAATCAGTTCTGTCACCAAAAAGATATTAGGTATTTCAAACACTTTCTTTTAAAGAATCAACTTAAAAAATCAAGAACTTTTTTTAATCAGATGACAGGGTTGTAAATCCAATATGACTGTTTTGAATATGGACTCACATGAGCCAATGCACCTCTACACCGTCATCACTACACATGTTTTATAACATTGATGTGGTGAGCAATGGTCTTTGCATGGAAAATCAGTACATAAAACCTTTCTGGTTATAGAACACATTAATTAACACAACCACCACAGAATAAACAGTTTAAAATGAAAACGCAGGTACAAACAGTGTGGATCTTTTTATAATGCACATAAACACACACACACACACACACGCACGCATACACACACATCCACACACACACACACACACACACACACACACACACACACACACACACACACACACACACACACACACACACACACACACACACACACACACACACACACACCGCACAGAAAAAAACATTACAAAATATAATTTTTAAAAAAGAAACTGTGAAAATAATGGTCTATAATCACCCCTTCCCTCACATACACAGGTGCCCACACACTCTCACACATATATACACATAATCATACACCCACATACACAATACAGAAATCTAAAGAAAACTGAAACTTACTAAAAGAAAACCCCAATATTTAAATTACCTGGATTTTGAGCTTTAAATTATTACAACACAAAGCAAAAGGCACATTCAAAAATGATATTCCAGTATTCCTTTTTTCCTGGGTGGCCTCAGTTGCATGCAGATCATGGAGCACCAGCTTTTACTTGTTTGCTTTTCTTATTTATTTCCTCGTTTTTGAAAAGTGCTTCACATGTCTTTCTTCATTGGCCAAAACAAAAACAAAGTTAATAAAATTAACATGAGCAAATACATTTTACCTACCCTATCTACGGTCTGCAGAACTAACTATGCTTTCATTGATCAGCTGATGATTTTTTTTTATAGTAATTTGGGGGGGGAAGCATTTGAAAAATAATGTTTATATAATTAACGTTATTCACAGCTGCATATCAAAAATATTTCAAATATATTAAGTGTATGAATAACTACAGTTGTACAATAACTGAAACTTTGAGGGCCTTTAACTTTTGTGGAGATTAAAAAAAAATGAATCAGGTCTGTCACTATCAGGTACTTTCTTTAAAAAAAATCGACTTCAAATTTTAATTTTTTTATCAGATGATAAGAAAATAAAGCCAGTATTACTGTTTTGAATACGGACACACATGAGCCAACGTATCTCTACATCATCATTACTACACATGTTTTATAACATTGATGTGTTGAGCAAGGGTCTTTGCATGAAAAATCAGTACACATACAACCTTTTTGCAAATAGATCACATTAAAGGGTATTTTAGGAAAACACATTAAATTTTGATCTGATTAACAGCCAAGCACAGAAAAAAAAAAAACTTCAAAAAGAAAAAAAAAGTACCAGCGTGAATTTTTGTACACTGTGCGCGCACACACACACACACACACACACACACACACACACACACACACACACACACACACACACACACACACACACACACACACACACACACACACTAAAAAAATGTAAAACACCGGTCTTTTTTCTTAACTGCATTTTCTTTTAAAGCATTATCAACTCAAAAAACCCTGTCACTTATCCCAAAGTAGAAGTAGTATATTATAAGGATTTTCTCTGTGACCTCAGTTGCCTACAGATCCTAGAAATTGTTTCTTTATTTGTTTTCCTTATTTTCTTTATATTGGTGCTTCCCGTTTCTTTCTTCTTGGGCCGAAAAATGCAATCAGTTTTTTTTAATTGTTCCTGTGAGCAAATATATTCATTTCTATCATACATACAGTTTGGAGTAACTAATGATGCTCTTAATCAACTGATGTTTTTAGTAATTTAAAGCAATATTTCAACAGTATTTTGTTTTATCGCATGTTTATAGTCCCATATCAATAATATATCAAACAGAATGAATGCACAAAACATCTGAAGCTGTATAACAACGTAAAACATTTGAGAAATTGACTATTTTGGTTAAAAAAAAGACCCCAGAAAAATGAATCAGTGTTGTCATCATCAAATACTTTATAGACGATATAAAAAAATCAAAACCAGCATCAAGGAGGAATTTTCAGTTAACATAAAAGCAAAGCCAACATAATTTTAACACAGTACACACATCAGTCGAACACCTCCACACCATAATCAGTACACACGTTTTTCCAACTGCAACAGTTTTTACATGGAAGATCAGTACACCCATTGCCCAGAAACTTAGATACACATAATTTTTCGGTATTAATATAATTACAAGTTATTTTTTCTCGAGTATTTCATCTGGTTAACACACCAAGCACTGAAAAAAGTATTACAAAAAATATTTTAGAAAAACATTGTGAAATGGTGCATAATGCACACACACGCACATACGACCCCCCCTTCCCCTCCCTCCCCCCCCCCCCCCCCCCCACACACACACACACACGAAATTAAATGAAACTTTTTAAAAAAAACAGTTAATGTTAACTGCCTTTTATCCTTTAAATCATTACAACACAAAGCAATATGCTACACATTCAAAAATAATATTTTCCCCTTTTTTTGAGGCCTCAGTTGCAAGCAGACAATGGAGCACCATCTTTTATCTGTTTGCTTTTCTTTTTTTTTAAAAATATTTTATAGGTACTTCACAAGTCTTTCTTCATTGCCCCCCTTTCCATCCCCCCCAAAAAATAAATAATAAAAACAAATTATCACCAAGACAGTACATTCGACCCCTGTACTACCTATAGCCTGAAAAATGGTGATAGTTTCGTTGATTAGCTGATAATTTCAGTAATTTGAAAACAAAATGTTTAAAGATAATATCTCATTTAAATTGATATCTGTTGTCCCACTGAACACTAAAGCCTTATCAGGGTAGTCATATTATTCAATCAAAATATATGTAGACTACAAAGAAATGTCTTACACGATACATAAACAAGTAGGCTACTTGAGGCTTTTGTTTTATCGACAAAAAGATCAGTCCTGTCAAAGTTAGATACTTTACAGACTTTACTGAAAAATCTCAAAGGGCCGCCTTTTTTTGTTGTTGATCATTTTTAAAAAATAAAGTGAGCATTACAGCTAGCTTCTTAGTTCTAGGCGCGCACGCGCACAGACACACAAACACACACACACACACACACGCGCGCGCGCGCGCGCACGCACGCACGCACACGGGATAACACACTGCTTCACCATAATCGACATTATTGATTCACAAACAGACCAGGCAAAACAAAAGCAAAAGTGTAAACAATCCAAGTTTGGGGGGGGGGGGGGGGCTGTGTTACATACATATGTTTATCCTGTCACCAACAGCTATCTTAGGACAGACTTTTTAAAGTTCCAGATCAATAACAAAATTGTCAAAGGCACACGATTCCTGTAACACCTTTTCAAGATAATGTCCCATTTATAGAGTCAGCATAGTCAACAAAATTCTCATTTGAGGACATTTTTTATAACAGTCTTATGTCCTGCCAGCAGACAATGTCAGCTGTTTGAAAAAAAATGATTCAATAAACCAAAAACAAAATATCAAAAAGAACAAAAAAATTTTAAAACCAAACTGGCAAAAAGGGGAAATAAACCATATAAAAAATTATGTGTAAGCATCCATTTTGGGGACTATATTTCCACTGCTTTAAACATACATCCTCCCAAAGCCCATTTTCTTAACAAATTTTCCTGGCTACTCCTCCAACAGAAAAAAATCCTTGAGAATTCACACAAGAAAGATCACGTTAACAAAAAGAACACCCTAATATTTTGGTTTGACAATTTTGCCCCAGGTAGCTAGCTGCTTGCGTATCATAGAGCAACATATTTTCAGGGTGCTGTCTTCGTCTGTCTTCATGACCCCCCCACCTCCCCACCCACCCCTCAAAAAAAAAGTTACAGAAAAAATGCGTCCTACTTTTTACTTTTTCCTTCTGTCCTGCTTTTTTTTTTGTCTCAAAGTTATCTTTCACAAAAAAGACATTCAATAAACTAACCAAAAATCATATAGCATTCATCACTTTGGGGATAATATCTAAACACAATAAAGAAAAGGCTGTTGCATACAATTCAGGGAATACAGAAAAAGCATTCATTTTTTTAATGCGTGTAAGCAAAACAGATATTTTGCGCTGGCTGTTGGTCCTAATCTATAAATTGTGCAATTGCATGAATTTGCCTGCCACAAATATATTTTTTCTCACATAATGTTGCCAGTTTTCGCGAGCAAACACACACACACACACACACACACACACACACACACACACACACACACACACACACACACACACACACACACACACACACACACACACACACACACATTAATTCATTATTGGAAAATCATGTACATAAGTTTAACTTTCATGGGAAATGTGAAATACTAGGCTATCCAAGACATATTTCTAACATCATTTATAAGTTGCGATTAAATTCCTGGAAGACCAAATATTCTCAAAATGTAACTTGCTCCTGTTCTGAACCACTATCTTGTGAACATATTATTTTTCAATGTTCAGTTCTAAGTAATTCAGTTTATAAAGAAAATGGCATTGAAATTGCAAGGGAACCATTGAATGTAGTTTCGCGAAAACCGTTGATTTTTTATGTTGCTAGGATTATTTCCAAGTCTTCTGTAAATATTTTATGGTAGGGATTTTTTTGGTTTGTTTTGTTTTGTTCTTTGTTTGTTTAGTATAATATCACCAAGTGTGAATAGACTTTAAATTAAACAACAACAACAACAACACACAGAGACTGTCAGCCCTCTTTACGTATTCCCACATGCTGTTCACTTCCTCTTTTTCAGCACTATTTCAGGATAAAGTACACCCTTGTCCATACTCCTACTCCCTTAAAGATCTACTCCCTGTTTTTCCCCATCCCAACCCCTCCATAGCAACTATTCAATAACATAAATAATCATTATAAATTTTTACCTCTACCCTTTTATCTTAGTGCTACCTTTTCAATCACTTTTTTTTTCTAAAACAGCACCTACCCCCCCCCCCAAGCTTACACACACACACACACACACACACACACACACACACACACACACACACACACACACACACACACACACACACACACACACACACCATTCTTCATTTAAAACCCGTTCCGCTTTTCGGAAGAGTAAGCTATTGTGTGCCGGTGGTAACGAATAACAACATTTACAAAACTGCATACACACGCGGACTGAATGCAAAAGAAAAGCTCAAGTGTTTATTACATCATCCTCGAGATAAAAGAAAAATATAGCAAAAATGAAATGAATTTCTGCCCCCCCCCCCCCCCCCCCCCCAACAAAAAACAACAACAAACAAACAAACAAACAAAAAACCCATGACCACCTCTCCTCAAATCCCAGCAAGAAATTTGTACCTCATTTAACGAGAATGTTTCCATCCCAACCACCTACACCCTTGCTTGAAAAATGTTTATGGTACAGTGTCAGAAGTTATCACTGTGTGATATCACTCCTATCTATGTGGAAGGACAAAACAAAAAGGAAACTAATACCACCAGTGTAAAATCTGTACCCCATGTAAGGAGAATGTCCCCCCCCCCCCCTAACCACCTTACACCCTTAAAAAAAATGTTTATGGTAGAGTGTCAGAAGTTATCACTCTGCGAAATCACTCCTATCCATGCGGGAGAACAGAAAAAACTGAATACCACCACCAGTGTGTCTATCTGCCTTTATGTTCACATAGGGGGCCAGGATTAGAAACCAGGTTAGTGTTATAGTTAGTGTTAGTGTTAAGAGTTAGTGTTAAGAGTTAGGCATGCATCATGAATCAAGGCAGAGGGGTCGTTTGACCGAACCCCCCCCCTCCCCCCTCCTCTGAATGGATGTGGACACAACAGTAGATAGACACACTGGTACGCAGTTTTAACCAAGTCGCAAATGTCCATCCTACTAGTACCAACAGAAGTTTCCGTGCCTACGCATTTTTGAAAGTAGTTTTGGCTTAAAAATGGTTAAGTCCGAAAAGGTAAAATTTATTAACTGTAGAAACAGGTCTTAAAGTGCCGAAATAATATTTTTAGTATAAAAATTGCTAAAATACGATTAAGGAGATTTCCCTTTTGTAGATTTACAGATTTCACGTTGTAGAACATATCTGTAAAAGCTGGTTTCTTATACTTCTTATGAATGAAACAAGGTGAAAATTTTAAACACTGTTTGAGGCCATGTTAGGCTGCTTCCATGACAACCATGCCCAAAACTATGCAAATGATGGGAGTTTTAGATTTTAAAAGTGACGCTCTTTTAATGTATGATAAAACTTCTAAATGCGCTTGCAAGCAAAATTTATAAGTTTAGACCCCCGTGTTCCGCCATATAAAAGAAGTAAGAGAAAATAAGCTTTTTCTTTCTTTTCTTATCTTTCTTTATTCTTTTATATCGAGGATAATGGAATAAGCACTCTTGTGCTTTTTTACATCCAGTCCCCGTGTGTATGCAGTTTTGTAAATGTCATCTGTTCCCACCGGCACACGATGGCCTACATCCAGCCCTTTACCCGACACCTACTGATGTATATATTATACATTCTACCCCTCTCTTTCAAAACTTTCCCCTAAAATCTTCCTACATTATCAGATGTCCCCCCCCCCACCTCACTCTCTCTCGTAGAGGTCATCTCGTTTTTGCCTTTGAAATACCTTATTAAAAGATTGATTTTTTTCTTTGTTGTTGAATATATTCTGCTCTTTCTAATACCTATGCTTTTAAAGTAAAACCCAAAGAAAAGTATTAAATCACCTCTAGTTTCCTAGACTTGAAAAAACCATTTTTCAAACATACATCCCTCCCTTTTCTAAATACTATCCCTTTAGTCTTTCCAGTTTCAACCCTTTTGACTCTCTCTCTCTCTCTCTCTCTCTCTCTCTCTCTCTCTCTCTCTCTCTCTCTCTCTCTCTCTCTCTCTCTCTCTCTCTCTCTCTCTCTCTCTCTCTCTCACACACACACATCTAAAATCCATACAGCACTAATGCTGATCTAAAGAAAACTACAAATGTACTTATTAAACTAGGCTAAGTGTTTTGTTTAAAAGCTAAGCAATCTGTAATTTCATATCATTGACAGAACAAACCTATTTATATCATGTGGAATAGTAATCCCTCCTACCTCTAAGGGCCTAAATAACTTTTCAAAACTGTTATCCTATAATAAAGTCAGTAACCAGTTTTCTACAAAAAGAAAGACATACACAACTACTATCCATACCATATTGTCTACAGTCCTGCCGACCACGAAAACCATATCAGGGATGTCACCACATTCAATTTCAGTGGCTCCAGTAACTTTCAACTTCAGGTTCAAAACCAACACCTCTAAATATGTAACATTGTCCATCTTTAAAACAAAAGTCAATATCACAATACCTAAATAATTTAGTTCCTTACAGGGAGATAAACAGGCTGTGCTGAGAACGCCAGCAATTCCCCTTAATTTCCCATCTCCAAATTTTAAAAAAAACGTAAAAAAGACATACATGTTTAAGTGCAAAACTATACATAAAAAGTGCCACATGGGCAAACACCACTGCAGAATGGACAGCCTGTGCCCATCCCAGTGTCTAAGTATCACTACCTGGTCGCCAGAATAAGATAATACACAGGCAAAATGTCATATAATAAAAATGGAATATTGTTTGAAAGATTTGCTTGAAAAAAGGCAAGAGAGTGGACTTGAAACGCAGAAAATAAAGTTGATAGTAAGACGAGGGGAAAGACAGGAAAAAGGGAGATAGAAAAAGGGAAATCTCTTGTGCAAAATTTCCAGAAGGTGGGGATGCTATTTATACTGAAACAGCCCACGGCATTCCCAAAGGGAAACAACTATCCACCTACCCCATGTGTCTAAACATCACATATCTTAAAACAATTTTCCTTCCTCGCCAGGGCTTTGCAGACGTTTACAGAATGCATATAGATCTAAGAAGTCTGAATTTTCCTTCACATCTTTTGCAAACATCCAGTCTAGCCAAAATGGGTCATTCCACAATCTTATCCACAAAAAGCAACCTAACATGTCAACAATAACTC
>CM060321.1:4402809-4407809 GCA_030674155.1 Stramonita haemastoma | reverse complement strand
ACTGAAATTTAAGGTAGTACACAACACAATACAATGCAATACAATACAACAACACAGTACAATACATTACAATACAATACAACAACACAGTACAATACAATGCAACCAAAGAAAGGGCAGGCAGACAGAGTGGACAGACAGACAAATTCATTATATATAGAGACACACATACAAGGCAAAACAATATTACCAGGCTGCCATGCTGTCTGGTGACTAGGGGTACTAGGGCTGACTCTGGCTGATAAAGCTACTTATGTTGTTCTGCCACTGCCTCAGGTTACTTTTCTTTGGATATAAAGGTAGAGATTGCGGTCCCTCCTGAGGTCTGATTGGTATATTCACAGGCTTCTCCCTGTGCTTAAATAATTCTGATGAGATATTCACTCCAGGCAGTTTACCATTTTAAGCTGCTTTCTTCACACCTCCATCATCAGTTAAAATGAGATCTAGGTTTTTTTTTTCTTTCTTGATATTTTTTTCTCAAGTGTCTGTCTGTATCTGGCTGTTGTGCAATTCTTGGCAGAGTTCTGTCCAACTGGTTGTTACCAGTTCAGCTTTTGATAGTTATTTGTTCTGCTTATCCTGGCGCACTTTTAGAAAATGTTGCTCTCTTGCTTTCCGCGGTTGATGTCTTCCTTATATAAATCTGTACTGTTATAAAACCCAGTTGTTTTTATCTTTCTTTTTTTGTCTGGTTTTCCTTTTCATCTTGTAGTTGTGTCCTTTTGTTCTTGAAAATGTAGGAGGCTTAAGTTTTTTTCATTGCAGTGTTGTAATTTTTCTTTAATGGATAATCAAAGTATATTTCTTTTTACTTGACTTGGAAGGTTTTAGTAAATGATAAGTTGTTTTCTTCGTCTTTTAAGCACTCCTGCTACCTCTAACATGACTTTACTTGAAACCATAAGCAAGAGTAATGATGTTAGTGGCTTCAATGTTCAGTGCTGCAAATTTACTTCTATCTGTGCTTGATATGCTGAGCATATTTTGGGGGGATGTCTTTCAGCGTCTCCAGATTTGACTTCTAGAAGGGTTGGGTGCCCATTGGTGGTTTTTTTCAGGTCAATCTTCATCAATGACAATGTTGACTCCAGGGATTATTCTTGTCTTTGCCTTGTTGAAGTTCATTTGAAGCGTCATGGTGCCAAACTATAATCTTCCCGCTTACGAGCCGATCTTTTTCTGCTTGTTCTCGAAGTTTGTGGGGACGCAAAGTGCTATTATGGGCAAGCCGGTAGTCCAAATGGTGTAGAACTCTGTCATTTCCCTCTACGCATAATTTACCACTTTGCTGCCCCTTCAATTCATGATGACTGCCCTCAGGTCCGGTACTTTGCGCTTGCTTCCAGCCCCAGAGACCCTGAAAGCAACAAGGAATAAGTTTTATTCATATGTGTTACGAGGATCGTTTTTGCTGGTGTTGGTTGTGGTTGTCGGAGGTTCTCCAGCTTAACACTCTTGAAGCAACCAAGAATATGCACACTCTCAACACTCCCAAGAATCACTTAGAACCTACTAACACACAACGGATGAGGAATATGTGTTTATGGTTATTTTCAAATACCTCGCCGTAATTATAGTCTGCCATAGTCTTGACCATTAGACGAGTTTTTCTCCTCTCACAGAGAATACAGGTGTTATGCAAGAGCTTGCAACGGATGGAGACCACATTTTAATGTGCACCACAATGCAGGCCTTAGTACTCAGCACTGTCGATAGGTAGCGAAGAGGTTAGAACATCGGGCTTGCCATCTGTTGGCTCAGGTTTGATACGATACTGATGCGCTTATTCAGGGCATTGTTCCTGCGGAGTTAACAGTCGGAATGCGGCTACCTTAATGGTAGATTTCAACGGTTGTATACAAAGAAACTCACCATTGTTTAACCTCGGAAATTTATCCCAACAACAACAACAACAACAAAAATGTGCCGACTCCACTTCCCCCTAAGCTCTTGAAATACTATAAGCCAAAGTCCTGTGAACGAACACATGCACAACATCCTGTACATATATTTTAAAAAATACATTCATCCTTTCAGGAGATTGGGTCATGGTCTGCCAGTTTGAATGAATGATCTTTAAAAAAAGAAGAAGAAGAAGAAGAAGAAGAAGAAGAAGAAGAAGAAGAAGAAGAAGAAGAAGAAGAAGAAGAAGAAGAAGAAGAAGAAGAAGAAAGAACTATATGCACGTTGATGTCATGTTCAGATATCACCGTAGTGAGAATGTGGCTACTTTAACGGTCCCATACACAAAAAATCTTGTTGAACCTCGAATTTCCAGCCGAAGGACAAAGAAATTCTACAAAACTTCATCAGATCTTCAAGCTTAAAAAGGAAGCCCGTTTCGAAAGAATGAACCTCTCTAACAAAACCCTATGGGCTATGAGCTAATTAAAATGTTTATAGCTCAAAGTCAAAAACTGAAATCTGAAAAATAAAGTAGTTTAATTGTAGTTAGGATTTTGATATACTTACACATGCAAACCAAGGTCTTTCTCCTCTTTGGCGTGCGTCAGATGGGCAGGCAGCTCAGTCTCTGCAATGGAAGACGTTGCACACTGCAGGTCTCCACGTCGGAGTAGAGCTTCTTGGTCACTTGAAGTGGGTAGGAGGGGGGGTAGAGGGGATAGGCCAGATCCTCTTTTGGAGCACCTCATGTAGCAGGTATGTTTGCAGCACATGTTCCTTTGTCAGGATGCCAGTCTTTCAAGGGCACTGTTGTTCTGTTCTTTATGGAGTTCCACGCACATATCGTAATGTAGGTGTTTCGGCCTGTGCTGAGACTGACTGTACAGGCCATCACAAGTTCTTATGTCACCGTTCTTATGGGTCAAACTGGAGACTTCTGTATGATGCACATGGCTTTAACCACTAGATTAGGACACCTGGGGAATGAAGAAAAGAGGCGGGGGGGGGGGGGGGGGGGGGGGGGGGGGGTCGCACTAAGGACATGCTGGAAAGCCTGAAGGGATAAACTCACTATCACAATCACTATGCCACTGTCTTTGTAGCTGGTATGGTCAAACACTAAGATCACTGTCACCGTTTCTCTGGCTCTGTATCTTGTGAATTTTTTTTTCCAACACCAAGATCACTGTCACTGAAGTAATTTTCCTTTAATCTTATGCTATTTTTGTGCTTTATTAGTTTGTTTTGCTGTTCTAAGCATTCTTTTAAGTCTATTTTTTATTTCATTGTTTTGTTTTAAATCATTCAATTATGTGAATGTTGTTTATATTATTTTTTATTTCATGTCATCTAATTTCCTATTTAGTTTTGTTTAAATTATTTTTCTTAATAATTACTTAGACTTAACTGTCTGATATAACTTTGGGCTAAAAGAATTAGGTTTTTAGAGTTTAGGTTTGCTTTTAAGTTTTAGTTTAAGGTTTAGTTTTGAGGTATAAAAAGTTTGGATTTGAAGGTTTGATTTTAAAGTTTTGTTTTAAGGTTTGGTTAAACGGCCGAGTGTTAAGGTTTGATTTTATCATTTTGTATTAAGGTTTAGATATTTAATTTTAGTTTTTAGTTTTGGTTTTATGGTTTTGTTTTGTTTTAATTTTAGTTGTTATTTTTGGTTTTAAAGTTTTGTTTTGGAGTTTTGGTTTTATGGTTTGGTTTTAAGGTTTAGTTGTTTAATTTCAGATTTCAGTTTTGGTTTTAAAGTTTAGTTTTGAGATTTTAGGGATTGGTTTTAAGATTAAGTTTTAAGGTATGGTTTTCAGATTTAGTTTTAAGGTTTGGTTTAAAGGTTTAGTTCTTAAAGTTTAGTTTTAAGCTTTGGTTTTAAAGTTTAGTTTTAAGGTGTAGTTTTAAAGGTTGGGTTCAAAGTTTAGATTTTTGGTTTGGTTTTGATGTTTAGTTTTACTTTTTGGTTTTAAAGTTTAGTTTTAAGGTCCAATTTTAAGGTTTGGTTTAAAATTTGAGATTGAAGGTCTGGTTATAAAGTTTAAATTTATGCTTTGATTTTAAAAATTTGGTTTTAAGGTCCAGTGTTAAGGTTTATTTTAAAGTTTAAATTTGAGTTCTGTTTAAAGGTTTAGTTTTAATGTCAAGTTTTAAGTTTTTGTTTAAATGTTTAGTTTAAGGTCCAGTTTTAAGGTTTATTTGCTTTGTTTTGAGGTTGGTTTTAAGGTCTGGTTTTTTAGTTTCAAGGTTTAGTCTTAAGGTCTAGTAGTCTCGTTTTTAAGGTTTACTCTTAAGGTCTAGTTGTTTAGTTTTAAGGTTAAATTTTCAGGTTTAATTCTAGGGTTCATATTTCAGAATTCAGTTTTAGTTTTAAAGCTTAGTTTTGAGGTTTTAAGGATTGGTTTAAAGATTAAGCTTTAAAGTTTGGTTTTTAGATTTAGTTTTGAGGTTTTGGTTTACAGGTTTAGTTCTTCAAGTTTAGTTTTAAGTTTGGTTTAAGTCCCGTTTTAAGGTTTACTTTTAAAGTTTGGCTATAAGGTATAGTTCTACGGTTTTGTTTGAACTAGATCTCAAAGTTTGGTTTAATGTTTAGCTTTAATGTTTTGTTTGAAGGTTTAGTTTCAAGGATTGGTTAAACTCTTAGTTTTATGGTCTAGATGTTTAGTTAAGGTTAATCTTTAGGGTTTAGTTTAAGTTTAGTTTTAAGGTTTGGTTTAAGGATCTAGTTGCTTCGCTTTAGGGTTTAATGTTTGGTTTTAAAGTCTACATGTTTATTTGTAAGCTTTAGTGGTTTATTCTTATGCACTAATTGTTACTTTTAAGGTCTAGTTGATTTTTAAGTTGCCGTTTGAGGGTTTAGTTTTTTAGGTTCAGTTTTTAAGATTTAGCTGTTTAGTTTCTAAGATTTAATATTCAGCTTTAAGCCATTTAAAGGCTTAACTGTTTTAATTTTGGCAGTTTTAAGTCTTTTGGTACATCTCCGCTTTAGTTTACTTGTAAGTTTAAGGGTCTAGTTTATTTTTAAATGTTTAATTCTGTTCAGTCTAGTTTTGTCTATTTTATCTTATTCTAGTCTATTTATATCCTTTCTC
>CM060321.1:4392809-4397809 GCA_030674155.1 Stramonita haemastoma | reverse complement strand
CACATTGGAACTTTTGTATAAACTGATCACATAGATATGTAAACAGACTCCAGAGATGAATGAATTATGACAGTATACGATGTTTTAATACTGCGGCTCTTCCTTTTGAAGTAATAGTTCATGTTGCCCAGATCTTAAATATTACATGTACTTCTGCTAACTTGTCTTTCTAGTTTATATCGTTTTTTTCTCAAAATTTATTAAATTTTGAGTACACCAAACCTTTGGGCATGCTACATTCAAACGGCTTCAATATATTTCTGAAAGGTACAAAATATCTCCCTCAATCTTTCTCTATTTAAAAAATCCACAACTTTATCACTATAATTGAATAAACCCAACACTACTAAATTTTTATGGGGCGAATATTGATTGTTCAAACAAAATCTTATGATCAATGGTCAGCAGTTGGCTGTCACCAGAAAACTGTGGAACCTCTGTTCTTTTCCATTCATCATAATTTTTTTTTGTTCATATTTACCTATCATTTTACAAAACATTTCTGCTGAAAGAATAAACAACTAAGGTGCATTTGAATCTCCCTGTCTACACCGCCTCTTTGAAATTCAAACCATACCCTACTCTAGCCGTTTACAATAACTGCAAAATTTATATCACTATAGAATCTTGTAATCCAACTACACCTTTTTACCTAAAACACAAATTTAAAAAAAAGTTTAAACATGAAAGACCAATGTAAGAAATTTAAGTCTTTCTTGAAATCGATTTAGAGTAACAAACCAGCGCATTTTTTACATTTAGATAATTGATCATGTTGTATATAACTTACATTGATTCCCAAGCATCTGCTACTTATAAACCTATCTGGCCTTTACTGATTGTGATGGATAGGATATCTTTTATTCATTAAGCAACAGAATAGACAGACAGACTGATAGACAGAATTATAGACGGACAGACGTGCTGACTTACAGACGGATAGACAGACTTAGACAAGGGCAAAAAGACAGAGAGAGAGACAGAGACAGAGACAGAGAGACAGAGACAGAGACAGACAGACAGACAGACAGACAGACAGAGACAGAGGCAGAGGCAGAGAGACAGACAGACAGAGACAGACAGACAGACAGAAAGACAGAGAGAGGGAGAGATAGAGATAGTGTGTGTGTTGTGTGTGTGTGTGTGTGTGTGTGTGTGTGTGTGTGTGTGTGTGTGTGTGTGTGTGTGTGTGTGTGTGTGTGTGTGTGTGTGTGTGTGTGTGTGGGTGGGTGGGTGGTTAAGCTAGCAAGCACGCGAGCCTGCACATGTGGGATTTTCCTTCTTTTTTTTCAAAGAAGGTTGTCACGTTCGTGGTATTTGACAGGTGTCAACAGAACCGCTATCGTTTTGTCGTGAGGAGCAGCTTCAAACTGTATGATGGTAAAAGGCAACGGAAAAGGTTACAGACATATTGATATGGGCATAATTATGTGTGCGTCAAATCAAGTCAAGTTAGGTCAAGTCAGACTTTTATTTCCAGATGGTACATTGAATAAGCAAGGCAATTGCTTTTTCTTCATCAAGCCATCCATCTAAGAAGAAACAGTCATATACATGCATATTTGAAAAAAAGAAAAACCTTAAGAACATATGTGCGTGCGAGAGAGAGATAGTGTGTGTGTGTGTGTGTGTGTGTGTGTGTTTGTTTGTTTGTGTGTTTGTGTGTTTGTGTGTGTGTTTGTGTGTGTGTGTGTGTGTGTGTGTGTGTTTGGAGAGAGGAGAGAGAGAGATAGGAGAGAGAGAGAGAGAGGAGAGAGAGAGAGAGAGAGAGAGAGGAGAAGAGAGAGAAGAGAGAGAGAGAGAGACACACACACACAGACAGACAGACAGACAGAGACAGAGACAGAGACAGAGAGACAGAGAACGACAGAGACAGAGACAGACAGACGAAGCAATGACAGAGACAGAGACAGAGAGAGAGAGAGAGAGAGAGAGAGAGAGAGAGAGAGAGAGAGAGAGAGAGAGAGAGAGGGGGGGGGGGGGGGGGGGGCTGCGTATGTGTATGTCTGTTTCTAACATGTATGCATACGTGCGCGTTGTGTGTAGTTATGTATGGTGGTTTGTGCAGAGAAGGAAGAAGGGACTGTGTTCTTGTCGTTGTTGTTATTATTTTAGTTGAAACGTGTTATCAGTTGATTTGAAAAAAATAATGTCACATTCTGCAAAGAAAGAATGCGTTTTTACTGTTGTTTTTTGTTGTTGTTTTTAATGTTGAAGAGTGTTGCTATCAGTTGATCTGATAAAAAAAATAATGACATATAGCGCGAAGAAAGAAAACGTTTGTTTTTTTTACTGTTGTTGTTGTTGTTTTAGTTGAAACGTGATGTTAGCAGTTGATCTGATACAAAAAAATAATGACACATTCTGCGAAGAAAGAAGGCGATGTCACTCCACTGTGGATGGCTCTCTTTCATGGGGCAGAACAGCCAAAATAAAATTGTGCTTACAACAACTTGTCATATATGCAAATGCTATACTGCGAAGTAGTTTTCTTATTGTTTTTTTTTCTTTTATATCCAGGATAATGGGATAAGCACCCTTGTGCTTTTTCTTTACATCCAGTCCCCGTGTGTATGAAGTTTAGTAAATATCATCTATTCCCACTGGCACACGATGACCTACTCTTACGAAAAGCGGAACAGGATTTAACATGTGTGCAAGAAGTTCTGCGTGCGTTCACACACAGGGCCTCGGTTCATAGTCTCATCCGAAGGAGTTTTGTGGAGAGTGGAGCTAGCACTGATGTTGACTCCAGGAGAAAAATCTCGAACGGGAATCGAACCCGGGTCGTCAAATTTCCAGCGCAATGTTCTGACCACTAGGCTATCCCGTCCATGCGATGAGATAGTTTCTTTCTGTTTGATCTGTTTTAACAGCAGTTCTATAAATGAAAAAAACAAAACAAAACAAGCTACCTCAGAAATGAAAATCCTTTCTACACCAAGTACAATCAAATAATTATGCTACTTGGAAATATAAAAAGGGGTGATTTTTTTTTGTATGCATTGCATGGATGCTCATGTGCCTGAAAGAGGATATTGCTCCACAAATCGGATTGGATTGGGTTTTTTCATTTTGTTGTCTTGCCTGGAGAGAAGAGAGAAAGACAAAAAGACAGGAAGAACTGCACTGTGTGTTCTGCCCGAGGAAAGAAAGAAAGAAGAAAAGGAAGAGAAGAAGAAAAAACTGTTTTTGCCATGGCTGTGAGAGAGAAGTCGATTTTCTGTAAATGAAAGGACGTTGCAATCCCTGAGTGACAATAGATTATTATACTGTCATCATCAAGCTATCTTTCTTTCTTTGTTGCTGCTGTGCTCTCTCTCTCTCTCTCTCTCTCTCTCTCTCTCTCTCTCTCTCTCTCTCTCTCTCTCTCTCTCTCTCTCTCTCTCTCTCTCTCTCTCTCTCCGCCCCACTCTCTCTCTCTCTCTCCGCCCCACCCCCTCTCTCTCTCTCTCTCTCTCTCTCTCTCTCTCTGCTTCTCTCTCTCTCTCTCTCTCTCCGCCCTCTCTCTGTCTCTCTCTGTCTCTCTCTGTCTCTCTCTGTCTCTCTCTGTCTCTCTGTCTCTTCTCTCTCTCTCTCTCTCTCTCTCTCTCTCTCTCTCTCTCTCTCTCTCTCTCTCTCTCTCTCTCTCTCTCTCCTCTTGTCACTGTTTCTTTTTTTTTCACTTACGGTTTTCGGTTTATATCCTTTTTATTGGCTTCCTTATTTCCTGATAAATGTAACTTTTATTTTTTTTTATAATGCTTTTAGATAATTCGTTTTTTCTGGATTGTTTCATGAAAAAGAAATATTTGTTCATTGAGTGTGCCATCAAAAGAAATAAATAATAATGAGATTGTGATTCGCATACACACACACACACGCACACGTACACACACACACACATACACACACATACACACACGCACGCACGCACGCATGCATGCGCGCACGTGCACATTCACGTGTTCCTTAGAGCTATATGTGGCTTAGATTCAAGTAAGTTTTTTATTCAGATTTTGAGAACACAATTTTAAATTACAATGATTAGTTGCAGGTTTCAACATAGTTTTACATACATTTTACTGATCACGTCTTTAGTTTGGTTTGCTCCAACTCTGCTCTGTTTTCATCTACATGGATGTACGTATAACCACAAGCAGCGACAGTCAACATTAAAAGTCTGAAATGTATGTTATCGGGTGACTAGGCTAAAGCATTTGAAATATATTTAACGTGCCACTGTTTAACCCAGTGGCTTTTGCTTTTGTATGTGAATTGAACAGTGTTTTTGGTGCGTTGTCGTGCATGCTATATCATCTGTGCTTAATAATCTTGAATAGACGATGTGTGTTTCTGTAATCGAAGTATACTTTGTACTATTGTCTTAAGGCACTCACCTGATTGACGGTGAAGTTCTCGTAGGGGAGTGAGGCATCAGAGACCTCAGCTTCTCTAGGGGCCAGCATATTGAGGGCGGCGCCAATCTCCTCTCCGTCGCTGTTTTACCTTCCCTGACTCTAAAGAGGACAGGTGCCCATTTACAGCTGGGTGAATTTGGGGATTGTACTGAGGCCAAAGCGTGCAAACGGTCACCCATTCACTTGGTAGCCACACTCGATGCTGCTTAAACCTTGGCTTGGAGAAACCAAGTGCTCTGACCACAAGGCTACATAGAGAATGAGAGAGAGAAAAAGAACAAGAGAAAGTTGAATATATTGAGAGAATAGCATCTCTTCTGAGATCCAGGTAAAGGCCATTTTTCTTCAACTTCTACTCCCTGTGCCAGCACTGCAAATGTCTGGTAATGTTTGGGTTACCATTGTTATCCAGCTGGGACTAGCATATCGGCTGGGTACGGAATTTTTTTTACCTCCCTTGCATCCTTTCTTATAAAGGATCCCCGAACATAAGGCACAAAGATTCACTAGGTGGATATTTTCTTCTATATTCAGGGTGATTTTTTTAACAACATTTTTCCTAATACATTTTTTTCTCTTTCTATTTAATCTTTTACTGGC